>VDFB02387682.1:47396-75571 GCA_007258455.2 Sequoia sempervirens | reverse complement strand
GAGATTGTTGGGAAGAAGATGCGAGTTTTGAGCTGTAATAAGGGTAAATCGTATGATGCATGACCTGCACAATCTTTGAAGAAAAGACCCTGATTTTTTTTTACATAAGATAATGCCAAATTTACAGGTGGTGCAGATAACCCACTTGCTGCTCACTACTCATGGCCTCCATGTGTGCTGCATGGTTACATTTTTTGAAGACGCTGACTTTGTGAACAAATTGCTAACTTGAATCATTTGAAATGATAACATTGATATACCTGTTGGATAATTTGAAATGGTAGCACTAAGACATTCATTTCCCTTGAAACTCAAAAGTGTTTAGAAAATGTAACCCTGAACACCATGTAGATGCATTGTTCCAACAGGCACCAACAGATCCCAACCTCAATGGTTGGGCGATTTAGGATTTTTAGTATGTTGACATAATAATGAACCTTGGGCACAAGAATTGTGTTGTGGGATTAACATCTTTGAATGGTCACAATAGCTGTTCTCACAGGTTGAAAAGCAAAACCACTTTATTGCTATGCAGTCCTTTGAAAAACTCACATGGTTGCTTCAGCTCTCACCAGATAAAACATTCATCCTTAACAAGTAGAATAAAGCCATTAGTTTTCTTCAAACTAAGACAGCAACAATATAGAATTTATCTCCATTAGAGCTTTTTGCACCGAATTTTTTATTGTTTAATTCTTGGAGCTGATCCAAAACTTGGTTAAACCACTTGTATTGAAATTTACCCCAATATTTTGATAAAACACAGAGCATTTCGTAGCAGATGAGTTCTCTGCAGAACTTAGACATAAAATCTTGTTGACTGTAACATGGACGAACATTCCATAACAAGGACTTTATCAAGATTTAATAATAGCTGAGACAGAGGTGCAACCAAGTCCCATCAAATCCCCTATTTTCCAAAACCACTCTGCTAGAATTTGGTAATAACTACGCTGCAACACAGCTCTTTTTGAAATGGAATAGCCTCTTAGAGCAATTTTTGAAGGCAAAGTTGAGTGCTGAATTGGGGAAATAACATATGAAACTAGCGGTATTTCCTCATTGTAAAGAAATGACAACTTCATCCTTGATCTTTTAGCCAAAACAATCTCCTATACATTCATATGGCTCATAGAGCTAACTAGGTTTCAACGTTTAATCCAGATTCCATATCAACTTGACACGTTCAATGGGGACTAAGGCAGCAGGCCTTCCGTGGCTAGACATTAATTTAGTTATGTATGAATAGAAGCTTGCATCCCTTTTATTTTCATTTTGATTTGCAGGCAAAGAATCAATTTCATACCATCTAAGACATGCTGGAGTTTGGATTTCCCTATGACAATGGAATATGACTATTTATTGTTCCATGAATGGCATTTTCCCCTATAAAGTGAATAACTCATATTAATTAGTGGCAAGAGCTAAACTACATATATAGAGCATAAATAATAGGTAGAATATGTTTTATGGAATACTGGCAAGGGAATTAGTAAATAGCCACAATACAAACTATCTTCAAAAGAATTTTGAAGAAAAATAGCATGTTAGACACGAAACTGCAACTATAGTAAAGTGTACCATTATATAATCAATGGTAAATCACCAACTGCTCTTAGTAATGTGCATGAACTCCTAAACTAACACAACCTAGGTATTTGTGTCTAATGAATAAACCATATTATTGAGAATATGCCATTTATATAAATGGAGATGGCAACAAAAATATTAATTTATTAGCAATGAAAATACCAAGTTAATCATCAAATTTTATTGACCATGTCTATTAATTTTTAAAACCCACAATCTACACATCCTTCCAAATTCAACTAAGAAATGAACTACAACAAGCAAAAGCAATTTATAAACACCCTTGAAATGAGTCCTAAACCTTACAACCCTAAATCATCAATAATATACAATCCATGAATCTTATTCACTATTCACTCAACCACATAAAACCTTGAACGAAAATGCTAACCATGATCAATTAACAAAGCCACTAACTTTTGGACTCATAACTTTCAATACAAAATGAATTGATTTCTTGTTGACATCTCCTAAATTTATATTTTTAGATTAGGAACCAAACGAAAGGATTGTTGAGATCCACACTAACATATATCTTATTATTATTACAGGCTCTTCTAAATAATCATTCTAGTTAAACATAACACTTGTCAATAGTAAAAAAGATCAACAATTTTACATTTCATCGCTATCAAAAAGTGATAAATAATTTTGTTTTTATTGATCAAAATTTATCTTTGACCATTAAATGAAATGTGATTTAAAAATAGTCTTAAAACTAAAAATAATCAATTTACTAAATAATATCATCCTTCTCATATTAAAAATCCGTATAACAAATAGTTTAAATTTTTATTTTTTATTTTTAAATCAAATTGATGCCATGAACTCATAAACAATCCTACCATCCCCAAGAAAAGGAGAATTAAGATTCAACATAAAAAAAACCATAAACTCATAAACAATCCAACGATCCCCAAGAATAATAATCTCCTTTCTTGATGAATTAAGATTCGGCATGAATAAACCGTATAATTCTTAACTTGTTCCTTATGATGAAAGCTTTACCCTTTCTTCAAATCTATTGTTGTTGAGGAAAAGCCAGGGAACTTAAAAAGCTTTACCCTTTCTTCAAATCTATTGTTGTTGAGGAAAAGCCAGGGAACTTAAAAAGTAAGGCATTTTCCTGTATTCTCGTCACAGTAGGATCCTATTTTCCATCTCTTAGGTTGATATCAGGGACTGGGAGAAGCATTGGATGCGATAATAATCGCCTTTAAAGCAACTTTACTTCCATAAAAGCAATCTCCCATTTAGGTACTAATACTTTTACTTTACTTCCATATAAGCAATCTCCCATTTAGGTACTAATACTTTTTGTCTACAAGCAATCCTTGCTTTGGTCACTTACAACGCTTTAATCTCTGTTTTATCTTGTCCTTCCTCTGCCAAGCTCCATTGCCGGACCCAAGGAATCAATTGTTGCTCTCCCTGCTCTGCTAGCTGTACGTTTGCTACATTCGCTTTTTCTGTGCTGCAAATGCAGCACATACAGGCAAATTCTCATCTTTTATACAATTCATGTGATAAAGAATTAGGGTTCATTAGGCGTAATGTTAATGTCGCGCAGTTTCTTTACTGTGACGAATGTGTTAAAGCTCAGAAATTTCACCCTTACCATGCATTCCTACAAACCTGGGACAAAGATATATTCCTTCCAAATTTCACAGATTTCTCTTTGGAGGGAAGCGATGGAGGAATTTTGAGGGCACATAAGGCCGTTCTGGTATGTTATAAACCCTTGCTATTTATATTCCCCCAAATTTAACTCTATTAAATATTATATTGATCTCTTACTTTTTGGCAGGCAGGGAAGTCTAAAGTTTTTAAGGCAATGCTGAGCGCAGGAATGTCTGAGTCTGTTAGCGGTAAAGCGAAAATATCAGATATGACATCTAAAGAATTGCATCCTTTAATTAATTTTCTATATACAGGTAGAGTAAATCAAAGAAGCTTGGAATGTCACGGCGTTGCGCTTTACAGGGCTTCTGTTAAGTATGATTTGCCTCTTTTGACGGCCATATCTGAGCGTTTTCTTGAAAGTAATGTGTTTAGAGATATTCGTGGAGTTTTCGAGCTTGCTGTAGATCATGAGGTGCAAAAATTTCAGGAAGCTGTGTTGCCTTTTATTTTCAGCGAAGGCTTTGTTGAAAGCAACCCGCCCGCTTTAGTGTTGAAAACCTTGCGGACGGCTACCAAGTTTGAATGCTTTGTCGAGTACCGAAAGAAGAATTTTAAAGTGGTTTCTTTCCTTATGGAGCTCACTTTATATCGCATGGCAGGTACGCCTGTAAAGACTCCACAATACGCTTTTTTTATTTATTTAAATATGATTTGTCTCTTCGTGAAGAAAAATAAACGTGTTGTGTGTTTTCGGTGCTTAGATCATCTGGACGACCCACACAAAGGGGTAGGAGAGCTAAACGAAGTGGTGTCGGTAAGTTGAAAACCCCCGTCTGTTTGTCAAGTAATGCGAAAATTTGGACTGTTTTATGTCTAATATATTATTATGCTTTGTATTTTTTTAAGAGGAATATTTTAGAATGAATGAAATATAAAATTTGAGTTACTAAGAATTGCTTTATTTTATTTGTATTGTTTTTTTTTTTTGAAGTTTGAAGAGCTATTTTTATTTAGTAGAGTTGCTTATTTAATTAAGAATTATATTTTTTTGTGGTAAAATAAAATAAATAATTAATAAATAGTTGACAATTTTGTTACAATTAAAATTGTTCACATTAGTAATAAAATGTTATTAGATAGTAAATAAGTGTGCGAAGTACACATATATAGTTTTGTTGGTAAGTATTATAAATTTACATTGTTTTGTCAAAGTCAATATATGCAATAATCTCATGTGTGCAATAATTTAAGTGTGATGAGCCCAACTGGCTCCTCTTCAAACCCTTGTTGTTTTTTATTATCTTTTTGTGTTCTTTTTAGTTTTTTAAGAAAGTTTCTAGAGAGAAATAGAAGGGGCGTAGTGTATAATTGCTCATAAAACTCAAACCTAAGCTAGAATTGACAAAATGAAATTGCAAAAGTTATTAAATAACCATAACAATGAGATTGCATGTCTCAAACATACCCGAAATGCTCCAGATTATTTATATAAGAAATTATTCCAATTGGCCAGCCAAGAATGGAGAAAACTGATGAAATCAAGTGTAGAAGGCTACAACATGGAATATCCAGCCTGAAAACTGAGGCAAATGCATTGTAGGAGATAGATGCCAAAGAAGGAAAAGAGAAACCCTCAAGATTGTAGGCGTTTCTCCCTAAAACTCAAACGCCCTTGCTATTAAGAGCCACACACTCCAAGCTGAAAACACATCCTCAGTCAAGAAAGAACGGCCATGAAGCTGTAATGTCCTCCAAAAGATGATTGATGCCAATCCCTCAAACCCTCTTGTATTTTATTGAAATCTACTAAATATTGTATAGAAAATCCTGATTAAGCACTGTAGAAACTTATGAATTGAAGCCCCCGTTGTTGCAATCATTCAACTGATCTTTCACAGTCTCACAATCACAGATCTGTGAAGAGTTTTCGTTCTCCAGAGATAAACAAACTTCTGAAACCCTTGTCTCAGAGAAGCAAGCAAAGCCAAAGCTAAGAGAAAATGTCAAATAGTCAATAATGAGTTCTAATTTTCTTTGCTTGGGCTTATAAAGCAAAAAGGCACACATCCCAAGAAGTGACGCCACTTTTGGTGTCATTTAAATATTTTAGAATATATTTAAATCACCCTTTTCAATAGTTTTCAATAAAATACTTGGGCGCCCACTTTAAGTGATTTAATTAATCACTTTATGAAATATTTCACTAATGTGCTTTTAATTTTCACTTAAATAAATTTAAGTGATTACTTTATTATAAAATCAAGTTGACTTTATAATATTCTGTCAAATATATTAAAACACTTTAATCCACTGAAATATTCATAACTTGCTCATAACCCCACATAATGACGTGTCGTCAAAAGTTGTCAACCCTTGAACTGCCAAAGCCTGTCGTGAGCCAATCACTGAATTCAAGGGAGGAGAATGACAAAGCCCACCAAATAAGGTCACTGACCCTCTAACCAACCCTGTTAGCCTACAAGGGTCCAATGATAAGCTAACACATTGCTCCTGAGAACTGACTAGAGTGCGGACATCACAATCTACCCTCCCCAAATTTGCTTATTCGCAAGAAAACTCAAAGTCGGATGCTGTAGAATACTGTCACGCTCCCAAGTAGCATCCTCTTCCGGTAGATCTTTCCACTTCACCAAATATTCCCTGATAACCCGCCTCCAAAGACGACGCTCTCTGGAATCCAGAATGGCCTCAAGTATCAAAATCAGCTTCCCTTCATCATCCAGGGGTGGTAAATCTATGGAAGGAGTCACATGTTGTCCCAACGCCTTCTTGAGGCGTGACACATGGAACACATTGTGAACCTTACTGTCCACTGGTAGATCTAACTCATAAGCCACTTCACTGACATGTCTGACAACCCTGAATGGTCCATAGTATCATGGCTTGAGTTTTTCAGCGCCCTTCTTATGAAGGGTGGACTACCTATAAGGTTGTAGCATCAGATACACCAAATCATCAATCTCGAAAGATTGCTCCACTCGCCACTGATCAACATATTGCTTTTGCTGATTTTGAGCCTTCTGAATGTTCTCTCTAAGTGCTCTCATAATGTCCTAGTTTTCCTGTAATAAATCCCCAGCACTAGGTACTCTGTTATCACTCAACAACAAATCTAGAAAACTCGAAGCATCATATCCATACAATGCTCGATAAGGTGTCATCTGAATTCTCATGTGATGAGTGGTATTGTAGCAATACTCACAAAGGTGTAACCACTTCACCCATGCCTTTTGCTACCCTGAATCGTAATTCCTCAAGTATCCCTCCACCCATTTGTTGACTATCTCAGTCTGCCCATCTGTATGTGGGTGGTAGCTGGTGCTCAGAGTGAGTTATGTCCCGCAAAGTTTGAATAACTCCTGCCAAAAGTTACTCATAAACCTATTATCTCTGTCATTGACTATGCTCTAAGGCAAATCGTGCAACCTGAATACCTCTCGGAAAAACAAGTCTGCCACCTGTGTAGTTGTGTGAGTAGTAGTGATTGGAAAGAAATGACCATACTTCGTCAATCTATCTACTACCACAAAAATGTTGTCTTTCCCTTGAGCTTCGGCAAGCCCGTAATGAAGTCCATCAACAAGCATTTCCACTTCCTCTCAGGAATAGGAAGCGGCTGAAGTAATCCTGCAGGGTATGTATGTTCTTGCTTGTTCTGCTGACAAACAAGGCATTCCATGACATACTGAAGAACAAAGGACTTGAGACCTTTCCAAAAGAATCTCTCTCATACCTGCCTGTAGGTCTTAAAGTAACTGGGATGTCCTGCCATAAGTGAATCGTGAAATGATCTCAATACCCTGTCCCTCATCTCAGAAACTGGGACTAGAAATATCCTCCCTTTGTAAATGATAAGATCATCTACAAGTGAGTATCTTCCATCCTGTACTGTCCCATCCACTATGCTAGAAGCCCACGGGTTCTTAGCATACTCTGCAACTATCGTGTGTCTCCAGTCCTCTGTAATATCTGCAATGCAGCTCAAGTGTGGGCGGCGAGATAATGCGTTAGCAACCACATTTTATGTACCCTTGACATAGGAGATGTCAAAATCATAGGACTAAAGTTTGCTGACCCATTTATGCTATCTCTCATTCAAATCACGCTATCCTAGGAAATGTTTCAGACTATTGTGATCGGTTTTAACGCAGAATTTACTACCAACCAAATATTGTCTGAACTTGGCCATGGCATGCATGATAGCCAACATTTCCTTATCATAAATGCTAAAGCTCCTCTCAAGACCTCTCAGCTTCCTGCTCTCAAAAGCTATAGGATGTTGGTCCTGCATGATGAATGCCCCAATACCCTCACCACTAGCATCACAATGTAGCTCAAATGGCTTGGTGAAGTCTGGTAATGCCAAAATTGGACATGTAGTCATGAGAAGTTTAAACTTCTCAAAGCACGCCTGTGCTAAAGGTGTCCACACAAAGGCTTCCTTTTTAGTCAAATCGGTCAGTGGCGCTGCATGACTCGAGAATCCACTAACAAACTGATGGTAGAAGGCGCATAGAACTACAAACCCTCTGAGTTGTGTCAATGTCTCAGGTGTAGGCCAATCAATGATAGCACGAACTTTCTCTGGATCCATACAGACTTCCTCACTGTTGATGATGTGACCCAAATATAAAAGTTCTCCCAAGCCCAGTGCACACTTGGATTCCTTGGCATACAAGGACTCCCTATCAAGTATACTCAATACTGCATCCAAGTGAACTATGTGTTCCTCCCAAGACCTGCTGTAAACTAGTATGTCATTGAAGAACACCAAAACAAATTTCCTCAAGTGAGGATGGAAAACCCTGTTCATTGTGGATTAGAAAGTGGCTGGAGCGTTGGTTAAGCCGAATGGCATAACCAAGAAGTCATAATGTCCACAGTGGCATCAAAATGCGATTTTCTCAATATCCTCCTCTCAAACTCTGATTTGACGGTACCCAGTCCTCAAATCAATCTTCAAGAAATAACAAGCTCCATGTAGCTCATCTATTAACTCATCAATTTGTGGTATGGGATACCTGTTCTTAATAGTCTTCCCGTTGAGCATCTTATAGTGAATAGACATTCTAAGTGTACCATCCTTTTTCTTCACCAAAACAACTAATGAAGCAAAGGGTGACTTACTCGGCCTAATGTGTCCCATAGCCAAAAGTTCTTTAATAGTTTTTTCAATTTCATCTTTCAAACGTTTGAGGTGTCGGTAAGGAGTGATCATGATAGGCTTTGTGCCCTCTTCCAACTCCACAATATGCTCAATACCTCTATCAGGAGGTCTACTTGGTGGTATGGCACTAAAAACCTTTGCATGTTTGATTCAGAGTGCTTGAACATCTGGATGATAAGAAGAATCTTGCTGCTCCTTTTGTGAAGGCATTATCCTGCATTCTGCTGACCAATCCACCATGTCATGCCAAATCAATCTTTCCATTCTTTGGAGTGAAATTTCTTTTACATTACTGTCGTTTATGGCTTTCAAAACATGATTTGTGCCATCAACTTTAAATTTCATATCCATGTCACGTAAATTAAGTGTGGACTCTCCTATCGCATGAAGCCACTTCATGCCGAGAACTATATTTGTACCTCCCATGTTCACAACATAAAAATCTGCCTTAAACTCAAAATTGTTGAGTTTCATTAGCAAATCTAGAATCATCCTCTCGCAGTTGAGAGTGTACCCATCTGCAAACCTTAACTCTAATTCCTTCAAACTGCTGAGTTTGAATGCCTCCTCCACCAACCGAGAATCAATAAAGTTATGGGTTGCACCTATATCCAAAAGAGAAATGACTCTTTGACGAGCTAGTATCCCACGAAGTCTAAAAGAACCTTCTCTCTACATATTGGACATATGAGCTTCTTGTAGCTCAATTTCAACCTCTCTTTCTACCTCATTTTCTGATTTTTCCTCATTTGTATCATAAATTGCAGCTTGTTGGTCTAAAAAATCAGTCAACTCTTCTCCCTCAAAGAACCATTCCATATGCCTATTTTTCCCTTTAGGCTTGAGGGGGCAATCGTGCTTGATGTCATATGGGCCTTTGCAATAAAAACATAGTTTCTTCCTACGTAAATCATTGATGGTTTCCTGATCTAAAGGTGCTGCAAATTTTTTCTTTTGATCCGAATTATCAAACTTTTTTGGATCAGATTTATTATCATTGAAGGAAGTGGATGGTTTTGAGCCAAACTATTTCTGAGGTGTTGTAAGCTTCATACTGCAAGCTTTCCTCATGGCCTCCTGCAAAGTAGGTGGATCGAAAGCTTTGATCCAACCTTTCATGGGCTCAAATAAACCCTCCATAAACAATATAATCAACCTCCTCTATGATATTCCTGTCACCATAACTGACAGTCTCTGAAACTCTCTAATGTATGACTCCAAACTACCCAACTGTTTCAACTATGTAAGATCTCTGAAGTAAAGTTCGGGATCACGTTTGTCAAACCTCTCTACCAATCGATCTGTAAACTCCTAGTAAGAAGTAATCCTGTCATGGTGGAGTGTTACCATGTCGTGGTGCCACCAATCATGGGCCACACCATCCAGGTGGAGAGCTCCAAATCTAATAGCATCCTCCTCTGTCATAGGATGCAATGTAAGGAAGGTGTCTAATATGCTCACCCAGGCATGTGTTGTGACTCTGCCACTGCCATCAAAATTAGTTAATGTTCATAATTTTGTTGGTAGCCTGCCTTAGATCATTATTCCACTGTTTAGGCCTCCTGTCAAACCTGTTTCTGGTATGTACTCTCTTCTGGCTCATGAATCGATCAAAGTTAAGGTGATCCTTAACTCTCAGAAGTAATGCATCCCATTCATCATGAATAGTCATGATGTTATCTGCAAAGTTCACGTCACCACACTCTTCAACCTCTGCCTCTTCATTAGTTTCATTTCTAGTGAATGCAGGGCATGTGGGTCTTTCATAAGTGTGTGCTGGAGCAATATTCTTGCGAGCTTCTCCATGAACACTTCCCTCCTAATCTTGATCTTGTTTCTTCCTTCTCTGAACTGTCAAGTTATGAACATTGGTACTAAGCTGCTAGAGGATGTTCGCCACCTATTCTTGGCCTGCCACCATCCCTCTTAGTACATCTTTGGCCTCCCTTTCTTCATTATCAAGACGATTCCTAGAAGGACCTTCCTCATCCCTGTTTGCCATATTATCAAAGTCAAAATCTTCCTCTTATTCATCAAACGAAAATGCTAAAAATGGTTCAAAAGTACTTCTTTGGTAACCAAGACCCTTGCGTGAGTACCTGTCAAACCTATTCTGATGTGACTGCATAGAAACTGCTAACCCTCCTGGCTGGCAGGATCAGTGCTCTGATACCTCTGTGATGAGCCCAACTGGCTCCTCTTCAAACCCCTATTGTTTTTTATTATCTTTTTGTGTTCTTTTTAGTTTTTTAAGAAAGTTTCTAGAGAGAAATAAAAGGGGCGGAACATATAATTGCTCATAAAACTCAAATCTGAGCTAGAATTGACAAAATGAAATTCCATAAGGTATTAAATAACCATAACAATGAGATTCCATGTTTCAGACATACCCGAAATGCTTTAGATTATTTATATAAGAAATTATTCTAGTTTGCCAGCCAAGAATGGAGAAAACTGATGAAACCAAGTGTAGAAGGCTAAAACATGGAATCTCCAACCTAAAAACTAAGGAAAATGCATTGTAGGAGATAGACTTCAAAGAAGGAAAAGAGAAACCTCAAGATTGTAGGCATTTCTCCCTAAATCTCAAACGCCTTTGCTATTAAGAGCCACACACTCCAAGATGAAAACACATCCTCAGCCAAGAAAGAACGGCCATGAAGCTGTAATGTCCTCCAGAAGATGATTGATGCCAATCCCTCAAACCCTCTTGTATTTTATTGAAATCTACTTAATACTGTATAGAAAATCTTGATTAAGCACTGTAGAAACTTCTGAATTGAAGCCCTTGCTGTTGCAATCATTCAACTGATCTTTCACAGTCTCACAATCACAAATCTGTGAAGAGTTTTCATTCTCCAGAGATAAACAAACTCCTGAAACCCTTGTCTCAGAGAAGCAAGCAAAGCCAAAGCCAAGAAAAAAATGTCAAATAGTCAATAATGAGTTCTAATTTTCTTTGCTTGGGCTTATAAAGCAAAAAGGCACGCATCCCAAGAAGTGACGCCACTTTTGGTGTCATTTAAATATTTTAGAATATATTTAAATCACCCTTTTCAATAGTTTTCAATAAAATACTTGGGCGCCCACTTTAAGTGATTTAATTAATCACTTTATGAAATATTTCACTAAAGTGCTTTTAATCTTCACTTAAATAAATTTAAGTGATTACTTTATTATAAAATCAAGTTGACTTTATAATATTCCGTCAAATATATTAAAACACTTTAATCCACTGAAATATTCATAACTTGCTCATAACCCCACATAATGACGTGTCGTCAGAAGTTGTCAACCCCTGAACTGCCAAAGCCTGCCGTGAGCCAATCACTAAACTCAAGGGAGGAGAATGACAAAGCCCACTAAATAAGGCCATTGACCCTCTAACCAACCCTATTAGCCTACAAGGGTCCAATGATAAGTTAACACACTACTCCTAAGAACTTACTAGAGTGGGGACATCACATTAAGAGATCTATATTAATATAATTTATCTTTGAATATATCATAATTTATTGATATGGATTATTATTTGTAAAGACACCAAAAATTACAATAAATGCATTTGAATGTATCATAATTTATCAATATAAATAACTATTTGCAAAGAAACCAAAAATATAAATTAAATATCAAACACAAGGATTTTAATTTTTTTTTTTAAAGAAAAAATTAAAGAATATATCTTTGAATAGGGTACATGGAAATATTTTCTACACTAATATTCTAAGGAGAGTATTTTGCAAATTTCACTCAAAAAGTAAAAATCACTTTTAAACAAAAAAAAAAAAACAATAAATACCATAACACATGTTTATACAAGGAAAACCCTTATAAAAAACCTCCACAATCCAAAGAAGCTCAATGTATTATTCAGTAAATTTAAACTACATTACACTTCAAAGCAAGATTTCACATGAATATCACTAACCTAAGAGTTGGAGGAATTCTTAGAGCTCAAACAATATCTACAAAACTCTACACACATCCTCTATCTCAAGCATCTAATATATAAGAGAAATAAAACCTAAAACCATCAAATGACATTTCAAAACCCATGAGCTAAAACACCCAAAAGTGGTGTCCAAATTATCCCCCAATCAAAGATGTCTTATAATGTGTTATAATATTCCTCATAAGTTGGTCGAAAAGTGTGACTCTCATTTACAACTCTTTTCTACATTTAACATTTTCATATTTTTTACTTAACTTTTAGGGGCTTTTGATTTGATCGGCCAAGTGAGCCCATTTTTTTAAAATTGAAGTATTTAAAGAGATCTAAGCAACTGACACCCCTATAAGTGATACAAAGGAACCAATAATTTTTGTTTTGGTAAAAAATGAAGCTTATAGCCCAAAAATTGATTTTTTTAAAATTTTCTTCTAAAAATCACACCTTTTATAATATTAACATTAGCAACAAGGTTGAGACAATTTCCATCAATATTTATATTCACACTATAGTTTTTGATAAACGATAATATTCACACTATAGTTATTTTAAAATAATAGAGATATTAATTCTTTGTCATATTCATAAACAATCGTAATATTTTGTGTTTAAATATAAATTGTTAAAAAAAAATATTTTCATAATATTAATAAAATCATAATTTGTATTATAACAACATAAAAATATATAATTATCATTATTGTAGCTTGTAGAATATCATATTAACAAATGATACTATAATTGAATGTGTGAACATATCTTATTAATATAATATTTTATATAACTATAATAAAAAAAAATCAAATTAAGTATGAAGACCACTACATTTCAATAAATGATCATAAATCAATTGTGTAGTGAATTTGTTCCCTAAGAGAAATAAATAGATGTAAAGTTCATTAGAGGAAAAATGAGAGAAATGGGATGTGGTTGGTTTACTAATTTCAATTTTGTAGTGAATTTGTTCTCTAAGAAAAATAAATAGATGTAAAGTTCATTAGAGGAAAAATGAGAGAAATGAGATGTGGTTGGTTTACTAATTTGATATATCTTACATATGCTTAGAACAAAAGGTCATGGTCAAATAAGCTTCTTGAATTTTTTTATCCCATCATGCAAATATCATACTTTTCTTCATTCTACTTGGGATACCATTTATCTTTAGAGTTAAGTATGCAATGCAAAAAAAAAATCCTATGTTTAAATTGAGTGTCATGTGTCAAGTGCAAGTTGTTTCCAAATGATTTAGTCTGTTTATATTGGTAGACATATAACATGTCATTTATTTTGCAAATTCAAGATTTTTTGAATTCTGGCACAACTAAAATATTGTGCCATTTATAAGGGGATAGGATTCAATGGTTGAGCATCCTAACTTCGCGTTTCTCAAAATCTTATTTGGAAATTTCAAATCAATTCCAATTTTTTACAGCAGCTTACTTGACAAGTCCCCTACTTATAACTAAGATTTCAGGGCCACATCAACATGCTTTTTGTCAAGGTTTTCAAAAAGGCCCCAAAAAAAGTGAGACCAATACTTGTGTATCTACATCATGTTTTATTGGATGCTGATGTGGCATCACATGATTTGTTGCTTTTTAGATCTAAGGAATGCATTTCATTTAATTATGAGTAGTCATCATCAACACTAACAATTTTGAAGTCACAACTATTGATCCAATATTTTTAAAAATATTAGACATAATATAAACAAATACTATAACAACTATTAGAACGTGTTCAAGTACTAGATCCTTTCCCTAGAATATCTGAGTTGGATTCTTCGTTAAAGCCCAATCATCTTTTTAACATATGAATTTGTAGGTATTTTAAGTGATCTACACATGTCATCATAGTACAAGAGATAGAATACAGAGAATGGCACATTCTTACTTGCATGGCGCTAGTGCCTAAGGGAATCCATCTCGGTTTCTAATGGGACCTAGTGAAGTTATTTTAGAATCTACCAGTAGGGCATAGTGAAGGCAGTTTACGTGTCACCGCAACACAACAAAATCATAGGCGGAGATTGTCAGCTTTAGAGCATCGCGCTATTTGTGAAAGGGTTAAATTCGTTAGTAGGTGGGCCTGATGTGAATAAAAAAATGGAGAGTCATCAAAAGGGCACATGGAATCATCACATAGCATTTGAAAGAGACACATGACACTACCACACAACGTTTTGGGTAAAGAAGACTCACACTTTTTCATTGATGTGCCATTGGATTTTGAGTGCCAAGTTAGAACAATGGCCCCCGTTTTTCAACCAAAGAAATGTTGAAGACTCCCCATCGTTGATCATCAGAAATGATATCCAATGGCTCATGTAGTGGAAAGATCTTGTCAGAATAAAGAAAAGAAAACATAGTGCCATTCGTTGAAGATCATTGAGTCAAAAGTATCATCTATGTGTTCCTCAAAGATGCAATAGTTAAGTCATAGTCTTTAGTGTTCATGGCCGGCATGAGTTAGAATGATTCATACAATGCAGAAAAGATCTCATGCATTTGAAAGGCTTGGAATTTCCTACTTTTGATCTATAGTTAACTTGAGTTCTCTAGATAAATGATAGCTCATGCAAATTTTTTTATCTTCTATAATTTCAGAGGATGAGATATCATTAATATAAGGAAGAGGATAAAACCAACAAAGTTATTTTGGGGGCAAGGAGAAAAGCTGATAGATATTTTAGGTTTAATGAGTGCTTCTCATAATTGATCGAAGTTATATTATTGTACAAGTGTCGTCTTTGATATTTTGTTGTCAATTCATCAATGGAGAGATTATAACATTCGGTGTTTACATATATCTCTTAAAATTGTTATTCTTTGTTATGAATCATGTCTTTGTTCATTTATCTTGATAAATATTTTTCATGAATAGTTTGAAATTGAAGATGAAGAAATGACAAAAATAAATAGATAAAGTGAATAAAGTCACAAGTTACCTTTCATTTTACCTTTTCACCTCATGGATTGAGTTGAAGTAGAGACACCCTTCTCCACTTGATCTGCTCCTTTGGATGAATGATATGTGGTGGAATGTGGTTTCTTAGGCCAACAACATGATAGTAGGATGAAGTTATATTGAATAGAAGATAAGACAAGACAAGGGTATGATAGTAGAAGATTATCAAAATGAGAGAAAAGGCCTCAATTTATAGATTTTCCACGAGGAGAATTAAGGGCCAAGATGTATTAATTAATGGATTCCAAGGATTGAAAGAGTGAGGATATGGATTAAGGGCTTAGTCTTATGACAAGTGTCACAAGAGGAATGGGGTTGTAAGAGCTAGGTGTTCTCACACATGTGTGAGCACATATAAGGAAGCTAATGAAAGAGACAAGTGAGGGAAGTAGGGTGGCTACTATATGGCATATGTAAGAGGTAGGGTGGCTACCTTATGACATGTGTAAGAGGTAGTGTTGCTAGGTTAAGACACTTGTCACATGATGACAAGTTTAGACCTTGATCCATGTAGATGGAGTCAATGGCTAGAATTGAATCGACAAGGATTGAGTGTGAGGTGGAACTAAATATTAGGAAAAACTATAATGAAGGTTAATTAGCCTAACTAAATTAATACATTTTCTAGAAAATTTGAAGTTGTGAAAAAAGGGGAAGCATTTTAAAAGGACACTCTTATAGGTTGTAAAGACTTTTATGTGAGAAACCATATTGAAATTGAAAGATTTAAACTTCAATCCAAATGAATATTAAGGAAAACACAAAAAAATGTGTTTGACTTCACTTTTACTTTATGCTATTTCTATATCTAATGTTTGCATAGGTTTTGTTTCTCACATTTCTATTTATTTTTCAAGGGTTCACATGTTTCAATCTTTCACCCTTCCCATATTTTATAAGCAAGTTGTGGATATCAATTTTGAGTTAAATAAAGGGAACCTCCTTTCATAATTTGAGTGATTTTATCCCTTTCTAGTATTTATTTCAAATATTTAAAATTAAAATATAATTTATTAAAAAAAGTGTTAGATGGTGTTTAAACTTTATAATGCAAAATGTAATTTAAATTAGGGTACAAAATTCAAGTTGTCAACAATACAATGAGTACGAAAATCTTAAAATAGCAATTATAAATAATTGTTAGAATAAAGCTTCACTATTATTTAATATATTTCTTTGAATTTCAAATGATGCATTAATTAATATCATTAATATTATTTGAAAAATATTGATATATTTTAAATTCTAATAATTAAATAAAAATTTAATTTTGTTATTATTCTAAATTTAAATATTCAAATCAAAATTTAATTTCTCTAATCTAACTTTTTTGCTATTACTGATCAATGACTATTTTTCATATTTAAAACAAGAATAAATATTCTATTCTTACTCCTATTCAATATATTATGTTTATATTTTAGATTAAAAAATTAATCATTTATTTAGATTCATAAAAGTACAACTTTCATACTTTTAGAATAGTCACATGAGATTTTACAATCCTAGATATCATCATCATATAGAATGATGAAAGTGTTTGAAAATAATTTCTTTGAATCCTAATTTCAAATTTTAACTCTATATATGCATTTTTAGAGTATAATATTTATAGCCACTAATGATAAATTATTTTAATATAATGGTTCTATTTAGAATCCAATTTACTAAAGCACAAAATGAGTGGGCCTTAAGGTTAAGGTATGTGCGCTAAATAAATGAATTTAGGATATGGTGATAAATTTATATCTTGTTAAAATATTAAATAAATAAAAAAATAAGTTCCTTTTAAGCTCTTAAAAAGATGTCTCATACATCAAATTGATATGTTGTAATTTTAAATATATGACTATTTTTATATATATATTTAATTTCTAACCATTTAGTCTTTTTTTATGTTATTCTTATTGATAGAATTTGCGTACCCATTACAAAGACGATCAATTAGATGTGATAGAACATGAAGTAATAGCAAGTATGGATACATTATCATGAGGACAAGATTATTGACCAGCACAACAAGATGCTTCCATTATATATTTTGAATATGAACAATGTACATTGTTAGTATCCCTTGATGATTAAAGAATGGATATCATCATACATTTGAATTCATAAAATATTGTAGAAGCATTTTTGTTCTATGCAAATAAGGTGTCTTAAAATAATATATTTTAAATTTTGATGAAGTGAAATGATGACACATTTTTATTTATTTAAAGGGTGCATAACATTCATTATGATATATAATCATTGAGGTGGTTTTCAGGGAAAAAGAAAAATAAAATTTTATTTAAATTGAAAAGCATACTAAGCATAGTAATTTACTTAAAATACAATGCTATTTATATAGTCAAATAGACATAAAATACCATATAATCAATAGAAAAAATAATTAAAACCTATGATAATACTGGAAACATATTACAATTTGAGTATAATTAGTTTTAATTTCAAGAATATAACATAGTTTTGATTTTTTTGTCTATGTTGGATAAATGAATATTTTTATGTCCCTCAACTTAAAAAGTTGTCAAATAAAGTCAAACTTCATCGTTCACAAACATGTTTGAAATTTAATACATTGTTTTAGATCTTGATTGTCCTAGGTTTCATTATGTTTGTGCTTGAGGATGTGTTTGATTTTTTTATTATAAATGATTAAACCTTGTATTATTTATATTTTCTCATTGATATCGTAATTGAATTGTTATTAAAATATAGGTTGTAAGTTTATTGATAAATTTTAATATATGCTTTAGATATTACTATAGAATAGGAAGATGCACACAATCTTTGACTTCAGTGTGACGATATAAGTAAAATCCCAACTGTGTTAATTCAAAGTCACATAGTTTATTTGACACCATAAAATTTTCCTACTCTATTTAGAACAATACATATGATACATCAAGCCTAAAAGATCAATAACTAAATTATATTTAGTTCTAGATCCTCATCTATGTAGGACTAGTTTTTGTTATTGATTTTTTGTATGTGCTTATGGTTTCTCTGAGTGAAAATGATTAAAATAGCTAAGTGATATAACATAATGCAAATAAAAATAAAGGGGAGGTTTGGATTTGAAAAGGGGAAATTAAAAATATTAAAAATTATTATGTTATTATTTATAAAAAAATACATAAAATTTGATTATATAAATTATGGAGGAGATTATTACTTGGTAAAAAGTAAAAATGATCTTTGAGAATGAGTTAGAAGGTCATATTTTATATATTAGCACATAGTTACAATATTTAGTTTTTTTACAATATGAAAATGAATTCGAGCTTTTTGAATTTGGGCTTGATTTATATGCAAAAAAAAAAAAAATCATTTCATTATTTTCTCTTTATTATGTAATTTTAATTATATGCTCTTAGATAGAAAATAGAGAAGTTTGTTCTTAAAACCCTTATTTTCTTGAAATAATTGAAAGATGATTTGAATTTGAAAGCTTGGGAAGTGAATATATGAATTGTTGAAAATTGTTTGTTGAACTTTAAAAGTAAAATTGTTTCTTAAAAGGTCTCTTGGGTGTATTTGAACTTTAAAATAAAAGTATTTATCATAATTACATTATATAATTAGTATAAAAGTTTTATAAAAATTAATTGATTTGGTCATGCTCTTGGTTCATGGGAATATGCATATGGCTTGTATATTGATGTTTGGTTTCAATCAGAAGATATAATTCCTTTTTGTATTTGTATGCAATAGTTAGAGTTGTAGGATCTCATTTTAGTTTTAGTTTAAAAAAAATAAAAATAAAAATTTGTTTTTAGACTCCTACAAAAATTTCTTACAAGTTATGTGATTACATATTTATGATGCTAGGTGTATTTAGATAGAAAGAGAATTGCTAGAATTTTAATTCAATGTGTTTCTGACTTATAAAATGTAGAATCACTACTAAATGATAGAAAACTTTTCATAAAATCTATGAACTCGGAAGGTGTAATCCACTTAGAATTTCAAAAATCAATGTAGTAATCTAGATATTGAGGATTTTTAGAAACTCTTAAATTATCTCTTTTTAAAATTTGATCCTTTTGATTATTATTATTTTGGGCAGCAATGATTTTTCTCATATAAATGAGGTCTATTGCACCTTTTCCTCATCCAAGAATGAATGGAGAAATTAATTTTGTTTAGGTTGTCTTATGAACGAGGGTGAAGTGAGAGGCTCAGAGTGAAAAATTAGGAATAATCTAATTGGGATTGAAATGAAGTATTTTTAGATTTGAATATTATCTTAACGAAGTTAGGCTTTCTGGAATATTCCCTTATCACATTGTTGTCATGGTTTTCAGACATGTAAACTATAAAATTTATCTAAATTAAACCTTTTCTTTATGAAATTTATAACCTTAAATATGATTCTTAAACATATTAAACTCATTATTTCAAATTGTAGATACTAAAAATTATCCAGAGCTTGTGACCACATTTTCTTACTAATTTTTGTCTAACTCTTTTTTTTTTATTAGTAAGAAGGAAAGTTTCTATTGATATGAGCAAAAAGTTACATTGTTCAGCCCATCCAGGGCAACCAGAGACACCATTTACAGAATACTTCAAAAGCCTTGTCAAGGAAACACCCACTACAAACCCAACAAACTACTATAAACCTTACAAAATAAACTGGACCCAATACCAACTGAGACCCATACAAAGACATTACATATTTTCAAAAATTTTGGACACAGAAACACCAAAAGGAGACTACACCCTACAAGAACCCACATCACCAGACGGTTGTTGTGCAAATACCCGAAACTCCCATTTCCAGTCTAAGTCCACTACATGAACTAGTGGAAACTTCTTCCTTGGGAAATCCACACCAGCATTCGCCAATCTCCTGTGTTCTCACAACTCAAACCCAGACACGTCCAACAAGAATGGGTAGTAATTAACCAAAGCATCAGGATCGTCAAGCAAATGAAGGTCCCATGGGCGCAGGATGCCCTTCCCAAGACACGCAACTGCCAGTGCCCACTCTAGCCCGACCAACATGTCCTTCCTAAATAACCTCCTCATGATAACCCTAGCCTCACCTTTGGGGACACCCACATCCAACAATCCGACCAAGACCCAAGAAGAGATATCAGAATCCAACCTGTATCCTTCGGCTCCCTCCATAAACTTCTTCCCTGTGATGCATTTGATGGCAACAAAGACTAGATAATCTAGATGCTCAATGAGACGTTGTAGATGGAGCATGGAGATCTCACCTTCAAACGCAATCTGCCTCTTTGAGCCCTTGAGCTCCACTGGAGTCACCATTCCCCTCAATTCCAACTCCTTGCCTGAAACTAATAAAATGAACCTACTCAAATTTCTTTCATAGTGTGATGCTTGCAACAAAGGAGACTGCCAGTTTAATGAGGTTGCAACCATGCTCTATCATTATTCCATGGTAGTTGGTGAAGCGTCCTTGGAAGGATGTCACAAGTTCACCATGTCAGCATTCAAGGATGAAGTTAACCTCCTCTAGATCCTTCTTTTAACATGTGCTTCCCTTCATGCGTTAGTCGCCACCTTGCCAAGAAAGAAGCCATCCGTCCATCATTCATCAAAAACAGGGCAAACAAGCCTCTTCACCCATCCCCCTTCAATGTGTTTGCCACTTCACCATGGTGAAGTGGTACCCACCCAACCACCCACATTGGTTACCCTACCACAAGGACTTCCTTGCTTACCTCCTTTAGAGAGATCCTGTCGGCTCCAAGATTTGATAATGCATCAGCCTCTTGGTTCCCTTCTCTTAGAATGTGGGAAATTTTGTAATTCTCAAACGAATTCAATTGTTTCATTGTGACCTCCAGAAAATAAATTAACTTCCAATTCTGAAATTTATCGGATCGCAAAGCATTGACAACCAACAGAGAGTCCCCTTCAATGATTATATTCCTTATATTTAACTCCAGACATAATTTTATCCCATGTGAAACTGCCTGAAGTTTCACCCAGTTATTTGTTCCCGACAAAAGCGGCAATGCCAACCTCCCCACGGTCTTTCCTTGCCAATTTCTAATAATACAACCTACTCTCAATTGACCCGGATTGCCTCTGGCTGCCCCATCGAAGTTTAGCTTATACCAATCGCAACCCGAAGGAGACCACTTAACTATTTTACATTCTTCTTTCACCACCTTTCCCCCTGTCCCAAATTGAGTGGGGACTTCCAACCATTCCACAATTTAACTACTCTCGCATCCCAGCATGAGAAGGAAGAATACGACTTGGAGCCTTTCTCAACTCTTGAATTCATCAATTCTACCATACAAGCTTCCACCTTATTCAGGAAGGAACTTACAGACATGGAAATTTCCCTAAAGATCCTTCGATTTCTTTCTTTCCAAACTTCCCACATCAACAAGGAGGGACTCAATTCCCAGAAGCTAGCAAAAATCGATCCATTTCCAAATCTTGGCCAACCATTGAGCCAACCCATTAGGTTCCCTGGGGAGACTATAGTTAGATAGAGCTTCACACATAGCCATTCCCAACACTTTCTAGTAAAAGGACAATTGAGGAACAGGCGATCACTTGACTCCTTTGTCGCTTTGCATAGTACACATCTTGAAGGGCCATTGATGCCAAATTTCTTAAGCCTTTTTGAGGTCAAAACTCTTCCCTGAACAACTGCCCATGCGAATATCCTAGCCTTAGGAAGATAGAATTTGTTCTAGCACAAATCACTAAGGATATCAAACAGTGTCTCATGTTGTTTAGAAAGGATGTTATAACCTTCCTTAGCACAATACAAGCCCCTTGAAGAGCCACACCAACGCAGGACGTCCTGGCCACCTCTCAGGAAAATGGGTCGTTGGCTAAGGATGTCATTGAAAGAAAGTTTTGGTGTCCCCCTCACTCAAACCCAACTAAGAGGGATCCTTCCAATGCCATGCCAGAGTGCCATTAGATTCTTTAATGGCCAAGAAATCTCTAACTCGAGAGCCCCAAGCCAGGCTCTTTATGGCTTCTTTCACATTTCTTAACATTTCTAAATTTGCCATTTTGTTCTAACCACCCCAGGAGTCCTCCTAGAATAAAGCTTGTCTACCATCACCCAAGTCCCACGAAAGGTAGTCTGTTATCAAGTCCTGATAGCTACAAATAAAGTTCCACACCCGAGAGCCTTTACGAAGTACTCAGTTCGAGAAGAAGCTTATTGGATCATCCTACAAATATTTTTCTTTTAAAATTCCAACCCATTTCAAGTCCTGTCGAGTATACATTAGCCACACTAGCTTTCCTCCTAATGCTATATTTTTTATACCTTCCCCTCCTGCCTCTCTTGAACTACAAACCTTCTCCCATTTTATTAGAGGAAACTTTCTCTATTCTGACCCGCCTTGCCAAAAGAAATGCCTCAACTTTTGATTGAGTTTATCACACGTCGTACCCCCTGGTAGAGGTAGACATGAAAGCATGTAAATTGGGAGCACCGCTAATACTGATTTTGTTAACATTAAACGGCCAACCCATGAGAGCCAATGTCCTTTCCAAGAGGACAATCTATGATCGATCTTAATCAACAAGGGATCCCACAATTTTCTTGAATGTTATCCCGGTACCAGTGGTAAACCAAGGTACTCTCAAGGTAATTTCCCTTTTTTGAACTTTAAGACTTGCAAGATTTGATTTTCCAGAGTCGGGTTTACAAAAAAGAAAAATATTTTGGACATTTCAGAGGTCACCTCTTGACTCGATGTCGTCGAATATTTTGAGAGAATTTTTTTGAAGGCTCTTGCTTCCGCCACCTTTGCTCTCCCCAAAAGCAAATTGTCATATGCAAACTATTGATGGGTAGCAAGTGACAGGGAATTTGTTATTTGCACTCCTTTAAGTTTCCCTAAAGCAGTCGCTTGAGCAAAGGCTCACCCCAAAGCCTCTACCATTAGAATGAACAGAAAAGGGGACAAAGGGTCCCCTAGTCTCAACCCCCAAGAGGCTTCAAAAAAACCATGTGGGGAACCATTGATTAGAATGGAATACCTCGGGCATGCTATCCATCCGAAAATCCAGTCAATCCAAGAAAAAGAGAAACCAAAGGCCTCCAGGATTTTGAATAAAAACCTCCAATTGACTTTGTCATAGGCTTTCCTGATAGCCAGTTTGAGAATCATTGAGGGATTTCATATGTTAAGAATTGAATGAATGGCTTCTTGACCCACAATTACTCCATCAAAGATCGAACGGCCTGGCACAAAGCTCGTTTGTTCTTCAGCTATCAGACCTGGTAGGATCACCTTCAACCTATTTATTGTTGCTTTTGCCAAAATTTTATAGATTGTGTTGCATAAAGAGATAGGCCTGAAATCCTCCAATCTATCCAACTTTTCTTTCTTTGGGATGAGGGCAATGAACGTATTATTGAGTTCTAAATTAGGACTCTTCTCGAGGCTCTAGAGTCCTCTATAGCTTCCACCACATTAGGTCCCACAATCTCCCAACTATGTTGAAAGAAAGTAGCAAAAAAACCATTAGGACTTGGTGATTTATCCGGATGCAATTGAAACAATGCTGCTTTGATCTCATTTGTTGAGAAGGGCCTATTCAAAAATAGATTTTTCTCTACTAACACCAGCTTGGGGATACTACTCAGAAGCTCTTGTTGTGCCTGGAAGTGCGAACCTTCCTAGTCATTCAAAATATTTTTGAAGAAAAGAACTGTTGCTTCAGCGATGGGGCCGGGCTGCTCCATCACACTACCATTCGCCAAGCGCAAACTTGGTATTATGTTAACTTCGTGCCTCATTTTTGTTGAATTATGAAAAAACTCTGTGTTCATGTCCCCATCATTTAACCAAAGCTTTTGGGATTTCTGACGCCAGAACGCCTCTTCTTTTGACAAGATAGCATTCTAACTGCTAAGGAGATCCTTTTCCTAAAGGTATCTTGCATTATCCATGCCCCACCGAATTACTTCCTCATTTAAGGCTGAAAGTTCCCCTTCGATACGTTTCTTCTCTTCAAAGATGTTCTTGAAGCTTAAAATGTTTTGTTCCTTCAGTCATTACTTAATGTGTTTCAACTTTGCTGACAAAATAAACATCTTGGATCTGATCGCCTCAACTTCTCCCCACCACTGAAAGATGAGAGGCAACAAGTTTGGATCCTTTAACCAGATATTTTCGAATTTGAAGGGGCACCTGGGAGGGCGTCCCTCCCCAACAATGTCTAATAGAACATGGAAGTGGTTTGAGCCTGGAAAAGGAAGGATTTTGCAATCTAGAGTGAATGGAAATGCAACCATGTTGCCCAAAAAGAAAAATCTATCCAACTTTTTTGCAATTGAACAAAACCCATACCTTCTATTAGTCCAAGTAAACTTACCATTTTCCAATGGAAGATCAATTAACTAATTCCTCCCCACAAAAGCTTCAAAATCTATCTGCAATTGAAGTTTCCTGGTTACTCCCCCTCTCTTATCTTTTGGATGCAAAAACGCATTGAAATCCCCACCAATTAAGCAATGGTCCAACACCCAATTTTGACAGAAAAGCTCTATTTTTGCCCATACTTGTCACTTATCTAAACAAGAAATGGGGCCATACACATTAATCAAATTTAATTGCATGTTCGACACAAAAATTCTCATTGAGCAAGCTAACCATCTGTTTCCCTCAGCCAACTTTTCTAGAGAGACCAAATTAGGCCTCTAGAGAGTGACAAAACCACCAACCGCACCTACCGCCTCAATTGCTAGCCACTTCCATGATCCCAATCTCTTTCCAAAAGCCAATACCTTTTCTTTATCTAATTTTGTCTCCTCTAACATACAAATTTTTGCCTGTGAAGCCACCAATTGATCTTTCACCAGACGACATTTGTTAGGGGCATTCAAGCCCCTAACATTCCATGTAAATATTTTCATTGTTCTTCAGGAAGGGATTCCCCCTTCCCTACTTTCAACATGTCCATAATCTTTTTCTGGCCAGCCACTTCGCCATCAATCTTCAACTTTTCCACATTTGGCACTCTTTCTCTCTTCTTATGCTCCCCACAATCTGGAGAAAGGACATCAACCTCTATCTAACATATTCCCAACCCTTCTTGAGTTGAAATGCCATTCCTTCAAGATTGCAAGCAAGAGCTTCTTCTCTTTCCCTGATCGGTTCCAACCAATCATCTTCTACTAGCTAGTCCATAAAAA
This sequence comes from Sequoia sempervirens, assembly GCA_007258455.2. Lineage (NCBI taxonomy): Eukaryota > Viridiplantae > Streptophyta > Pinopsida > Cupressales > Cupressaceae > Sequoia > Sequoia sempervirens. The sequence continues at coordinate 50,086 of VDFB02387682.1, read as the reverse complement.
ATGAATCAATCAACACCTCCTTAGCTTCTTGGGCCAGTTCTACTAACTCCTTGCTTACCTCAATCAGTGAATTGAGGTTGTCCTTTCTCAAATTATTATCTATGATGTTCAACATGTCACTAACTTTATTGTTAAGGACTGTATTGATGTCTTCTGGGTGTACCTGAGAATTTGTCTCCTCCAAAACTTCCTTCTTAGAGTCTTCTTGTTCTGATTGAACTTGATCAAAATTGGTCGATTTCGCAGCCACACCTTTCCCGTCAACAACTTTGGGCCCAGGGATGTTGGTTTGTTCACTTACCCTAACTAATTGGTTTCTCCAAGCTCGCCATCCTAGGGTGTCGATCCAATTGCCCTGTGGCCTTGGTTCAAACACCAAGGGTTGCTTTAGAACACCCTAATCAATATGAATCTCCATCTCTTTCCACCTAGTGTTGTTGGGCGAATTCTCCACACAAATTCGCACATAAGTGTTGATTTCGTCTTCTTTCACCCATTCATCTGCACAAATGTATTTCCCCAGGTTCTCTCCAATTTTCTCCAAGATATTAGCATGCTAGAATTCGTACAAGAGCTTTGGAATTTTGTACCAGTCTTGGATATAGGTTAATTGGCTTCTATGCGGATTGAAGCCCACTTCCCACTTCCGCATATAGAACCTCCATCCATGAGCCAAATTCCTTCCAAGATTTCAATGCGAATTGCGGCAAAAGTGCAAATGACAAGAAATAAGTTATTCGCCAAATTTTTGAAACCCATCTCTGAGCCCCACCTACCATGCCACCATCGAATCAGAGCGTCCCAATTCAAATTAGAGCCAAACCACTTCATAATGATTCCCAAATCCTCCAACCTTTTAATTGAAGGATCTAGCCATTTGGAACCCAAAACAAAGGTTCTTCAATCTGTCTTACCAAATTCATCATTGCCGCCAAGATTGGATCTGGAACTTTGATCCTTCCTTCTGCCATTCAAAACAGTTGCATTAAAATTTGAACCTTTTTCCCCCCATTTGCTACTGTGGGGATCGAACTAGGTTTTTCTTCTTTGATTTTGAGTTATGTTTTGTCGTTGCCGCCTAGACCGATCTTTATTCGCGCAAGGAGACAAAATTCTGCTCCTTTCTTTGTCGTGCCAAGCTTCTGATTTTTCCCAATTTTGCAAGTCCTTTTCTGGACGAACTTGCTCCATCTCAGCACCCCATGAAATCTCCTTCCCCTTCCACTTGTCACCTTGAACCTTTCGAACTGTGAGAAAACCACCATCCTTCACCGTGACCCGGTTGACTTGCTCACCCTCCTTCTGCAACTTTTTGCTCCTTTCGCTTTGCTCCACCATAATATAATAATATATTATTATAATATATAAAATATGGGTATGTGTAGGATCATCATTGAAAAAATAGGCCCTTAAGTGGCAATGAAAATTCAGAAAAATCAGAGTTATGCAACTTCACGTAAAAATTTGAATAAGTTATCTATATTATTTCAAAAATATGTAAGAATAGAATCTGTGGAAAATTTAATGTAGTTTCTAAACTACTAGGTTTATTTTTCTATAAAAAATTATTTGGTGAAAATTTCAATTTCAATTTAGTAGTACTTAAATTTCAAGGAAAAAATAAGTAGGTGTCTGTTTGACCACCCTAACCATAATAAAATCATAATATTTTTTTATAATATTTTAGATATAAGTAGAGGACTCATGTTGATGTGATGCATATATTTTTGTATTTTTTTTCCAAGTACATAATTAATTATGAATTTTTAATTACAACTTTTAAAAAATAAAAAACCTCTTATATTTGACCACCTTAACTTGGTCAAAACTTCATGAAATTCAATTTTTTTTTAATCCTATAGTATGCAAAGCATAGAATGTGACACATCTTTTGGATTCAAAAAATGTGATACCGTTTGAAAGTTATAATTTTTTTTCAATTAGGCTATCAATCAGGACTTTAGTCGTAATTCTAATAGAAAACGAATAATAATTAGTTATTAGATTCAAAGTAAAGTATAATTTATATTGGCGGAAAGCTGAGAAGCTCCTTTACAAACCCTTTTCATTTCATCAATTTTGGGTTAAGAAAAAGTCGTCAGCCATATGCACGAAGTCTGGAAAAGCAAGGTAAGTTGTTAAACACATTTTTTGTGTTGACTTCTTAAGATTGGCAGGTCCGAACCAAAATCCAAAGCAAGCCCGAGCCTAATCCCTAGGCATTAATTTTGTGTCAGAAATATCGGATATCCCATTTGGATTGGATATCCGATTTGAATCCGATATCCGATATGTTCTATATAGAGTTGCAAAAATGTTATACAATTTATAATATATGATTTAAAAAATGGAATAAAGTTTATAATTTAGTATATAATATACAATATAGTTTATAATGTAATACATAATATACAATTTATGATAATCTCTTACCAAATTATGTATTTAATATATAATATATTATATTATTATATTTAATATTTCAATATTTTTGTTAATGTTTAAATATTTAAATATATATTACTAATATATAAAATATTTAAATATTATCTCTTTCCCTCTCTCTCTCTCTCTCCATCTCTCTCTCTCCCAAGTCTCTCACTCAATCACTTGTATCTCTCTCCCATCTACCCTCCCTCTCTTTCATTGACTCCTTGTCTCTCTCTCTCTCCCCTCTACCCTTAACCCTA
>VDFB02387682.1:0-41182 GCA_007258455.2 Sequoia sempervirens | reverse complement strand
TAGCTCAGAGTGATTCGACGATTTGGGTGCAAGAGAGAACCATCCCTAGCGTAAACCTACCTATCCGGACATGTTGGAACAGTTCGTTTGGTTGTACGAGCTACGGAATGAAAGTTGCACCACTTTGCAACTTTACACTGCTTGCATCTGGCAACTTTTCCCTCCACTGAAAAGTCATCACTATAGGAAAACGCCTCTGAGATGGAAAAAACCGAGAGAGGTTTTTGTAGAAGGTCCCAACATGATCCCATAGCCTTGGAATAGCCCTTCAAAGATTGTTTCCTTTTGGCACTTTGGACTCTTAAGGGAAATCGTTGGTCCAATGTAGCTTGGAGTGATTCGGCACATTTGGGTGCAAGAGAGAACCATCCCTAGTGTAAATGTACCCATTTGAACGTGTTGGAACAGTCCATTTGGTCGTACGAGTTGCAGAATGAAATTTGCACCACTTTGCAACTTTACACTACTTGTATCTGGCAACTTTTCCCTTCACTGAAAAGTCATCACCATAGGAAAATGCCTCTGAGATGGAAAAAACTGAGAGAGGTTTTTGTAGAAGGTCCCAACACGATCCCATAGCCTCAAACGGAGAGTCTGTAAGCATCACGGTCTCAGAGAAATAGCCCTTCAAATATTGCTTCCTTTTAGCACTTTGGACTCTTTAGGGAAACTAGTGGGCAACATAGTTAACTTCTTCACAAACTTGGTTTGAAGTAATTTCATTCTTTTTTGTGCATTTAAAATGGAGTTTTAAGCCTTCCACCCTAAAAGTGACCTCTAAATAACTTCAAACACCTTAACTACCTCATTCTTATTCATTTGTTTTGCAAACAAGCATTTTCATTCCAAGAGGCCGAGCTTTCATTTTTGCTTGTTGGATTGAATGCACCGTGACACAACTTTCTTTTTTCAAAAATTGTTCAACATCATTGAACTAAGAATTTATCACACATCTGCAAAGAAACAAAGGAGTACCATAAACTAAAACACATTACACTTCGGTTCTCACTGACTTGATGTACTCTTCAACATCTCTTTTCTCTAAAAGCGACCTCTAAATCACTTCAAACACCTTAACTACCTCATTCTTATTTGTTTTTCAAACAATAATTTTCATTCCAAGAGGCTGAGCTTTCATTTTTGCTTTCAAAGAAAAATTTTCCTATGTCATTGTTACACTACACACGTAAACCAGGTTTTGTATTGTGGACCTATATTAAGCTACCACTCTCAAGACCAATGTAACAATGATACAAAATAACTTTTGAGACTGCAAGAAGACATCTGATAACTCTTGAGTGTACTAAAAGAATTCTTATATTTTTGAAGAATGTTGATAACTCTACTCAGTTGTCTTATGGTAGTATTTTGTTTATATGATGTTATGTGATATTCTAATATATATTATTTTTACATGTTTTCTCCATTGTTTAGCCCCTACACCGCAAGTAAATTGTTACATAGCATGTGGAATGAGGGGGAAGCAGGCCTGAGATCCCTTTAAAGTTTGTTTGAGTGCATTTAAAATGAACTTTTAAGCCTCGCACCCTAAAAGTGACCTCTAAATAACTTCAAGCACTTTAACCACCTCATTCTTATTCATTTGTTTTGCAAACAAGAATTTTCATTCCAAGAGGTTGAGCTTTCATTTTTGCTTGTTGGATTGAATGCAGATCGTGACACAACTTTCTTTTTTCTAAAATTTTTCAACATCATTGAACTAAGACTAATGTAACAATGATACAAAATAACGTTTGAGACTGAAAGAAGACATCAAAATGGCTAGTGTACTAAAAGAATTCTTATGATTTTTGAAGAATGCTAATAACTCTACTTAGTTGGCTTATTTTTTTAATATCATACAAATTGAAATCTGACATCAATCGACTCTGTATATCAAGCTACCACAATTCAAGTTTCAACGATGAATATTTATAATGCATGTTTTAAATGACATTCAAGTTTATAGTGTTTATTTTTTTTATATGATGTTATGTGATATTCTAATCGTAATTCATGCTTCTAGGCTATATATATATATATATATATTATTTTTACATGTTTTTTCCATTGTTCGGCCCCTACACTGCAAATAAATGGCTGCATAGCATGTGGAATAAGGGGCAGCAGGCCTAAGACCCCTTTAAAGTTTGTTTGAGTGTTTTCTTTTCATTTTTTGTGAGTTTTGTGCCAAGTTTCCTCAAAGAAATGTGGTCTCATAGAATTCCATAACAAGCTAATGCAATTGATAGCTGCTCCTAGTTATTAGTTATGTAATGTGAAGTAATTGCATAACTGCTTAGGTTGACTTTGTAAAAACTATATTGTTATTGAAATTTTTTCATCTATCAACATCTAGTTGTTACTTATGCAATGTGAAGTAATGCTTTGAGTTTGAAAGACGTGCAATGCAATATAATCAACAATATGAATATAAACTACATATTATAACTATTCTTTTTATGCTATTGTACATTGATATTTAACCATTGCTCACTTGATTAAATTTTCAAAGAGTTTAATCATGCATATGAGGAAGAAATTAAATTTTGATTGTCAACTTCTATATATCAAATTATCCAATAATCTTGAGTGTATCTCCATATACAAAAATGGCATTAATGCTAACTCAAACAAAGTTTTACAAAATGTGGCATATGCCATCTCGATGTCTATTCAAAATTTACATGCCAAAATGTCTATCTCATCCTAAACTACTGGTGGATCATCAAAATGGAGCCTCTTTGCAGCACTCGTTGGCTCTGAAGGTAGCTACACAAGAAAAAATCAAACCACAATTGAGATTAGTTATACTATATGATTTAAAATCAAATAATTAACATCGAAATCTAATTGAAATTAGACAATATAAATGAAAATATTCTAAAAATACCCTAGTTTTTAAAAAAAACCAAAAAAAACCCTACTTTTTAACAAAAATCTATAAAATTCTCTAATTTTTAATACAAATACATAAACAACACTTTTTAAAACAAAATCCATAAAAAAAATCCATTTTAAATCAAAATCCATAAAAAAACATTCATTTTTAATCAAAATCCATTCTAAACTCAAAATTTTCATAAAAATTCAATCAAAACCCCTATTTTGAAAAAAAATCCACAAAGAACTAATTGAAATTATCCAAATCTAATTCAAAATTGAATCAAAGCAAATAAAAATCTAAAATCTTACCTTTTCAAATCGGATATTGGCGAAATCGAATATCTGTTACTTGAAGAACCTCCTCACTGTGCGCCCGCGAGTTGTTGACTGTCAAATGATTTTAAAACAGCCACAAAATTTGTATATATATACTTTTTACAAATCAGATATATGATTTATCCAATTTGAAAAACTAGGATTGGTGTTTGCTTTGGTGGTGTGTACTGACACCCAAGCCTAAAAAAAGTCAACACGTTATTTTCACGTTTTTGGGTCGATGAAAGACATGTTTTTTTCCTCATTGCCACTTTTTGGCCCACCATGATCCTGCACATACCCATATTACATAATTACAATCAATTTATTAAATTTTTTTTATCAGTAGGGGTTATTTATAATGGTCTCACACTAGTAAAGGTCACTTTTGTCTAACTCTAATTACGTTCTTCACATCCTTATAATTAAATAATTTTAATTATTTAATTATTTCAATTTTATTTTAGTGATTAATTAAATTAATTGATTAAACCTTTGTATCTTTGTTTATTTTTTAATTAAATGATTTTTAATTATTTAATTAATTTAACCTCCTTTGATTAAATAATTATTTTGAATTATTTAATCTCTAACCTAATCTTGTCTATGATTGAATAAACATTTTTTTATTTAATCATCCTAAATTCTAAGTTCTTCTATAATTAATTAAATTGTTTAATTTAATTAATTATTCATATGTGTGGGCGAAAATCAATCTTTTTTATTTATTTATAGTTGCTCTATTTCACTCTTCACTTAACTACCTCTTTCTTCCACTTAACTCTTCCATTCCCCCCAATTCTCTCCACTTAACTCTTCTATTTTCATAATTTTCACCACTTAACTCTTACTAATTTCTATTTACCTCTCCACTTATCTCTTCCATTTCCCTTCCATTTTTCCTTTTTCAAAACGAGAAACTTTCCCTTGCACATTTTCTCATTTAATCTTATCTATCGATTGTCAATTGAATCTTGATCATTCATCATGCCAACATTTCCTATAAATTTGGTTGTCATTCCTTCACAATTCAACCACATTATTCAAAATATTGCTATTGTTATCATCCTAAGCAAAGCATATTGGTGTAGAATAAATTTGAGAGAAACAATACCAACTCATAAAGTGAGGTGGAGAAGAGCAATGAAGGTAATTCAATTATGATGTAATAATGTATATTGCATTATTAATTTGTCTTATTTCTTATGTCATGCAAGTGTTCTTCATTGTTTGTTTAGGATCTTTTTTCTTGAATCTAATGATTGTGTGGTTGTTGTTCATGATTTAAGCATCTAACTTGGTTTTTGATCTTACATTTTTTGATCTTACATCTAGTGAACTGGATGTGAAACACGTCCTTTAAGCTAACGAAATTTGTGAGAAATTGTATAGTTTTTGGTTTTGTAGGGTCACATGATGTGTTTCCCTAATACAACTCAACACTTTTGTGCATTTGATGCCCTTTTTCATGCATCTCGACACTTATGTGCATCTCAACATTTTTGTGGATGTATATTAATGCTTTTGGGGATTCAGTGCTTTTGTCTGCATTTTGATGCATTTGACTATTGTAGCCCAACACATCTATATTTTTGACGCTTTTTCTTTTGTCACTATGCATTTATCTATTACAATTTGACACTTATGTTCTGCAACAACATGTTTTTCTAGTAAAAAATAGAACTTGGTGTGTGAGGGGGAAAATCATAAAATTCTAGGTGAGATAAATGTACTTGAAACTATAATATAATCTATAATCAAGAACACTAATCTAAGATCTATTCCTACACTTACAAAATGCACAATTTAGAATGTTGAATTCAAGAACATGAAAATGAAATACATAAACAACTGGATTCAATAATAAAGTTGTTACCCATTTCGTATTGGAGTATATTCACGAGGATGCGGTTGCTTGTATCACTACGAAGCCTCCATAGTTCATGTGCAAAATTTTGTTGATGCATTGCATGTTGGTTGATCAAAGAAATTTTGAAGCTCTATCAATGGTGATTGTGAATGTCGACAATACTTCGTTGTGCAAATGATGTTGATTCTTTGATCCTTTTTTGTGAGGAAAGAGGTTTGTCATATAGAAAATGTGATTTCAAATGGATGATTAGGATCACGTAGTAAGATATCTTGATCGACAGTCGAAAGATGTTGAGAGGATTTAGACATGAATAATTTGTGCAAAATAGATTGCACAATTTGTGTGATTGAAGAAATAGATTGAATGATCATTGGGATTGAGGAATAGATTGATCAGTCAGGGAATCGTAATTTTCTCAATCAAAAATAGATTGATCAGTTAGGATTAGATTGAGAAATTAGGAGATCGTAATTTACTCAATCAAGAAAGTGGTTGAAAAAGATTAATTAATTCATTTTGGAGTTGAACATGCAAATAAAGTTTGACTTTTGCAAACAAAGTTGCATTAGTTTAATTTGATTTTTGATAATGTTTTGAATAGTTTGATTTAATTATTCAAATTTTGGAGGGAAAGTGTGTTAATTAAATTATTATGATTTAATAATTTAATCAACTTAGAATTAAATTTTGAAGCTATTGAGCTTTTCATGTATTTGGTGCTTAGGGCACATTTTCACTTCATCTGAGGCATTTTGTTTAATTTTGTATTTGTTGGTTGACACTTCTAGATTAAGTAGTTAAGGTCACTTCTTACTGCTTCTCTTTCAATATGTAATCTTCTTATTTAATATAAATTTTGTTGCTCTGCCACCTTTATTTTAAAAAAACAAATTTAATCGACTTAGGGGACTAAAGTGATTTAGTGATGTAATTAAATAATTGGTATTATTTAACTAATTAGGATGAAATAAATTTAGATTAGGACATTATTAAAGAAATGTAATTTATTTAATTGGTTGAAATGATGAAATGTGAATTAATTAAATAATGTCGTTTTAATTTAATTAATAGCAGAAATAGGGTTTTTAGGACTTTATTAAATAAATGGAATTTATTTAATTAGTCAAAAATGATAGAAAAGTGAATTAATTAAATAATGTCGTATTATTCAATTAATAAGGGAAATTAGGTTTTTTGATGCAATTGATGTGAAATGTAATGATGAATGATGATAATGATGTTGATGATGTGAGAATGTTGTTTAGGGTGTCTAATAAGTGTTAGGTCAATTTTACATGTCTACACTTGGTATAATTTGTGTGTTTATGTCTTTGCATGTTACCTAATCTTCTTAGTTAGGGTTTTTTTTGTTATTGATTTGTGTCTACAATTGTTTGGCGATCATTTGGAGAAATTTCTTTAAACTACTAACTTTATTTGTGGTAGGACATTGAGAAAGACATTTCTTTAAACTACTAACTTTTTTTGTTGTAGGATGTTGACAAAGGCATTGTTTAAAACTACTAATTTGTTTGGTGTAGTTTTGTTGGTCAAAGATATCAATTTCCAAAATTGTGTGTCCTTGATTTTATATATTAGATAACATTTAATTTTGGGTTAAAAAGAACAACTATTTTATGTTTTGTGTGCTTACACTTGTGTTATCCTAGGCTATTATATTTGTGTCTTCTCCCCTCATGCACTTGTGTGATCTTGGATGTACAAGAAACACATATTAGTCTCTTTTTTTATTTTTAGTATGATCCTTTCCTAGGGATTTCATCACCTCAAGGTTCAACCCCAACCACATTTCTCAATAGGGTTATAAATGGGGGAGAGTGAAATTTGTGCCCCAAGGAGTGGCTAGTGTCATTCAAAGTCAAGCCATAAAACACTTAGACTATCAAGATTTGCTTTGGTGATGAGAGAGGGAGTGGGACTCTTTGTTCTAAGGCTATTATAAACACGTCCTCTATTCACAGTAGTCCCCCATTAGAAACCTTTGTTTTTGGAAACCTAGGAGGCTTCGAGGTCATTGCATAGTGTAGTGCATGGTATAATTTCATGCTCGAAGGTACTCACCATGTACACCCTTGAGTAGAGATATAAATTCTTGGGTTGGCTTCTTTAGCCTCCTGAGGACAAAGGAAAGGTGATCCTATTGTTGAATTAGGCCTATGCCACTAGACCTCTAGGTATCCAATCTAGAAAGAGAAGTGTTTCATATTGATCTTGGTGTATTAGAACCTTTGGTGTGATGGGCCTACACTAAGTATACAAAACCATCTAAATAATTAAGTTTTTATTGCCTTCCAAGTGTTTTCACTTTGTGATATACTAGTGGAGCCATTTTCCTTTTTGGCCTTAAGTATTTTTTCCCAAAGTCAAGAGTCAAATATCTATTTTGTTTTCCAATTTTTTTCTAAGTGTATGCTATCATAAAATTTAGAACTCCCACCAAATACCCACTTTAAAAACTCAATTCCTAAAAAAGCCAATCATAGTCACACATTCGCCATTCTATCACACATTTATTTACATTAAGAAAAAATAGGGCTATCCTTTGGAATCCAAATTTTGGACCTAATTGACCCATAGACCTAAGACCTATCAAAATCCTCTATCTTAGCATTCAATTTTTGCATTATCATTTGCTTAGCTTAATTGCATTCCTCGATTAAGGTTTTTCATCCAACGTCATAGCCATCCAGCCTTGCATTTCAAACTAGTAAAACAATCAATCTTGAATAGACCTTAGTTATCCCTTGATTGTCTCAAATCTAATATCCTTTCATCATCTTATCAAAATTTGATCCTAACATCATTAGTCTAGTTTAGGTTTGACTCCTATCCCCCATCATCTTGATCATTTCCCCTTCGAGGATTTAGAATTTTATTGTGATCACTTTGGTCTATCATCCTTCCCACCATAGCATTATTTATCAATCATATCTTACAATATTATCCTAGCTAGATTTGGGTTTTACCATAGTTATCCTTTGGGTGTTTTGATCTCTTATCCTTTCATCAATCCATCAATAGTTGACCCTAAACTCATAAGTCTCGTTTGGGTTTAACTCTTATCAACCATCATCATAACATTTGTCCTTTGAGATCTAGGAACTAATTTCAATTACTTTGGTCTATCACTATCTTGCAAGGTCAAAGATCAAATAGATCCAAAATCATTCATCATCTATCATTTTTCATTATCTAAAATCAAAATCAAATAAATCTGAAAACATAAGTTCATACTCATTTTGCATCCTTGAATTTTTAAAAAAAAAAAATAGCGTAAACTCATAATCATTTACATAATACTTTTGAAAAAATTCTAAAAAATATCATATCATTTAGCATAAGTACATGCATTCATAAACCCACAAAAAAACCAAAAAATATAGAAAATTATAAAAATCCCAAAAACAAAATATTTTAGCATATGAGGTCTTGTATGGTTGAAAGGAGGTCACAAAGAAAGAAAAACCAAATGGGTCTAACAATAGACCCTATCTTTGATTCCACCTTTGATTCCACAAGCACAATGAAATTTGAGACATCCACAAGTTCGCAACCCATACCGAAACTAGGACCTACCTTACCCCTATTGATGATGAGTTTACTCCAACTTATGTTGAACCAAGTTTTACTCAAGAGGACCTTGAAAAGGCCTCACAAAATCACAAGTTTTTGGAATTAATGGAGGAAATCATGGCCAAAGACCCAGCTAGATATTTTTTAAAACTTACACAGAAAGGGGGCTAAGCTTCCCATGGGTTTTGATATTTCTACCATAATGGAACCAACACCTAATGTAACATCCCAAGACATAAGTTTCGATGACATAGTACCTTCATCAAACAATCATACTTCATAAGAAATAGACATGAGAATGCCATCTAGAAGAACATCTCATAATGTGACAAGGCTAAATATACCTACACCCCTACATTTGAACAACAATTCATAAATTTAGTTTATAACATGTCACCACATCCTCAAGTGGCAAAAAAGACAAGAAATGTGACATCAATATCACAAAACATCATAAGTCAAAACTTGAAGTACAATGCTCATACAAATACCATTCCAACACAATCATCACCAAAAAAGATTTTATCCCAACAAATGTAAACCTTGCAACAATAGATGGCTAATATGAGAGTTTTTGGATCTAGAAAGACTTATACAATGGAGGACATATGTCCTTATCCCTTTGATAGGAATTTATATGTGCTACCTTTCCCTCAAAATTTTGAGATACCCAAATATGATAAATATAAGGGGAAAGGAAGTCCAATAGACCATGTCAGAGAATTTTGTGCAACTTTTCTAGACCTCCAACATGAGCAAACATATCTAATATTCCTTTTCCCACACAGTCTCAAAGGACAAGCTATGGAATGGTTTGCACATTTTCCTTTTGGCCTAAGGACCTAGAATGAATTAGATAAAAAAAAAAGTATCACATATTTCTCCTATAATATTGATCATGAGATAACCATAGTAAACTTGTGTAACACTAAAAATAAGGATGGATTATCTTTTGTTGCATTCATACAAAGATGGAGAAATATTGCAAGAAAATTTCCTTTTCACATACCTGAAAAATAATTAGTGCAAATCTTTGTGGACAACTTGAATTCAAAATTGTTGTTTCACCTTTGAGTTTGTTGTTCCAACATATTTGATGAAGTTATTGAGAAGGGTATCACTATCAAATAGTCCCTTGTCACAAAAGGACTTATGAGAATTTTCAAAGAAACCAATAAAACCCAAGAACATCAAATGACAAATGTAAATTTTGGGAAAGAAATAAAAATGTGACAAGTGATGGTGTTGTGGATGCAAAAATGACAAACAAGGCTCATCCTATTCTTAGTCTTAAAGGACCCTCCACATCTAGGATACAACCATCAAACAATAACCCATCGCAAACTCCTGCAAAAATGACAAACAAGGCTCATCCTATTTTTAGTTTTAAAGGACCCTCCACAACTAGGATGCAACCATCAAACAATAACCCATCGCAAACTCCTCTACAATTGACCAACAAAGCTCAAAACGACTCATCACTTGGTCCGCCTAGAACTAACCTAGTACCAAGACAACAATACACACCCCTAGGGAAACCAATTGAATCAGTTCTAAAGAAGCTTCTCGAATCCAATGTTATTCAACTTCCAAAAGTAAGACATTATGACCCAAGACCTTTTAAACTGGCTTGGTGGAATGACAAAGGAATATGTGAATATCACAATACCAAAGGATATAAAAATTTGTGTGTTTTAGACTTAAAAAAATCATTCAAGACTTACAGGGAGGAGATATAGTGATTGATAACCCCATTGGATCCTCTAGCACCATTTTTTTTAAAAAAATTACACCAATATATTGATAAAACACAGAGCATTTGATAGCAGATGGGTTCTCTGCAAAACTTGTAGACATAAAATCTTGTTGATTGTAACATGGATGAACATTCCATAACAAGGACTTTATCAAGATTTAATAATAGCTGAGACAGAGGTGCAACTAAGTCCCATCAAATCCCCTATTTTCCAAAACCACTATGCTAGAATTTGGTAACAAATACGCTGCAACACAACTCTTTCTGAAATGGAATAGCCTCTTAAAGAAAATTTTGAAGGAAAAGTTGAGTGTTGAATTGGGGAAATAACATATGAAATTAGCGGTATTTCCTCATTGTAAAGAAATGACACCTTCATCCTTGATCTTTTGGCCAAAACAATCTCCTATACATTCATATGGCTCATAGAGCTAACTAGGTTTCAACGTTTAATCCATATTCCATATCAACTTGACACGTTCAATGGGGACAAAGGCAACAAACCTTCCATGGCTAAACATTAATTTACCTATGTATGAATAGAAGCTTGCATCCCTTTTATTTTCATTTTGATTTGCAAGCAAAGAATCCATCTAAGACATTCTAGAGTTTGAATTTGTAGGCAAAGAATCAATTTCATACCATCTAAGACATTCTAGAGTTTGGATTTTCCCTATGACAATTGGAATATGACTATTTATTGTTCCATGAATGACATTTTCCCCTATAAAGTGAATAATTCATATTAATTAGTGGAAAACGCGAAACTACATATATGGAGCATAAATAATAGGTAGAAAATGTTTTATGGAATATTGACAAGGGAATTAGTAAATAGCCACAATACAAACTATCTTCAAAACAATATTTTCAAAAAAATAGCATGCTAGATATGAAACTGCAACTATAGTAGAGTGTACCATGGGAATCATTTTCCAAGCAAAACAAGCAACCTCTTTCCTAGTATAGCATATTTATAGAAAGATAATTCCAAAGCTAATAGATTCCCATTTATGATTTTCCCTTCTCATGTTCGAACTATGATTCTAGGATTCTACCCCTTGCAAATCCTCTATCAATAGAAGGTGTCAATTACCCCTCGATCTATCTCAAAAGTTGGACCACTTAGTGGAGATTGATAGGTGTGTGTAATGCCCTTGCTTTGTACTTCTTTTGTTTTGAATAAATTTTTACCCCTCTTTTAGTGTCAATATTACAAATGTAATTTTTTTTAAGTTGAAACCCAAAGAGGTGACATGTTATCTATTACCATTTTAATGTTGTATTCAGACATTATGATTGTGAACAATTTCTCAAATAATCTCCCGTCTAGAAGCTATAGAATACATGTTCAAAATTGCCTCAAAAGACTTGTGTTTCATACGATGTATTTCTCTTAAGAATATTTGTTGGAAAATTTTAGGTGTGGGTGAAAATCAATAGTTGTTGCAACTTGAAGATATGAGAGCTCACCATATATATGGTATCGAGTTCATAGCTCAACCAAGGGCTTGTACCATAATTCAAAAACTATAATTTAAGAAAATATTGACAACCCTCTATAAACTTGATTTTTTTGACATATTAAAAAATACACAAATATGTAAAATAAACTTTAAAAACATGAATAAGCTGATCTTAGAGAACTCATAGGTAGTTTTTCTTCATTTATAGACAAAAAAAGTGCAATGTACATCATAATGTTGTATAATTATAACTTACAAATCTCTATAAATGTTTAATAAAATTTTCTTTAGGAACAATAGCCTATATCCCAAGCGTATCATGATCATCCAATGAAGCTCCTATTCATACTATTGATATTTTTATTGTTAACATGAATATACTTCTAAAAGATTCCTAAAAATTACTAATTTATTAAATGATATCATCCTTCTCAAATTAGAAATCCATGTAAAAAATCTAACTTAAATCCTTTTGATTTTTTTTTAAAAAATCAAGTTGGTACCAAAAAAATATTTCTCATCTTTATGAACTAGGGGAGAGGGGCCTATAGTGGAGCACCCTAACTTCACGTTTTCAAAATCCTATGTGGAAATTTCAAATCACTCCCAATTTTATACAATAGTTTATTTGGCAACTCATGATACTTCTATATTTCGTTTTAGGGCCACATCATCAAATATGATGCCACATCAACATGCTTTTTGTTGAGGTATCCAAAAAGGCCCAAAAAAAGTGAGACTGATAGTGGTGCACTAAGTCTTGTTTTATTGGTGCCTAATGTGGCATCACATGATTTGTCGTTTGTGTACTCTATGGATAAAAAGTGTTTTGTAATTGGATATTAAGGTGCTCCACTATGGGGCCCACTAAGGACTACTTTCTATCTCCACTATTGGACCCCACTCCATATAGGCCCTCTCCCCTAAAATTCACAATTTAAAACCGTGAAAATCTCAACTTATTAGTGAATAGCTAGGGCACTTAGAAATCAAGGCATTTTCCTTCGTTCCCCTCACACTATCTTAGCTTTATATCGAAGAAAAGCATTGGATAGGATAATAATCGCCTTTAAAGCAACTTTACTTCCCAGTAAATCAATCTCTAATTTACTTATTATTTTTGTCTAATCTCTGTTTTATTTATCCTTTCTTTGCAAAGCTCCATTGTCAGGACCCAAGGAATCAATTGTTGCTCTCCCTGCTTTGTTCGGCTTTATGTTTGCAACATAAGCTTTTTCTGTGCTGCAAAATGCAGCACATACAGGCAAATTCTCATCTTTTATGCAATTCATGTGATAAAGAATTAGGGTTCATTAGGCGTAATGTTAATGTCGCACAATTTCTTTACTGTGACGAATGTGTTAAAGCTCAGAAATTTCACCCTTACCATGCATTCCTACAAACCTGGGACAAAGATATATTCCTTCCAAATTTCACAGATTTCTCTTTGGAGGGAAGCGATGGAGGAATTTTGAGGGCACATAAGGCCGTTCTGGTATGTTATAAACCCTTGCTATTTATATTCCCCCAAATTTAACTCTATTAAATATTATATTGATCTCTTACTTTTTGGCAGGCAGGGAAGTCTAAAGTTTTTAAGGCAATGCTGAGCGCAGGAATGTCTGAGTCTGTTAGCGGTAAAGCGAAAATATCAGATATGACATCTAAAGAATTGCATCCTTTAATTAATTTTCTATATACAGGTAGAGTAAATCAAAGAAGCTTGGAATGTCACGGCGTTGCGCTTTACAGGGCTTCTGTTAAGTATGATTTGCCTCTTTTGACGGCCATATCTGAGCGTTTTCTTGAAAGTAATGTGTTTAGAGATATTCGTGGAGTTTTCGAGCTTGCTGTAGATCATGAGGTGCAAAAATTTCAGGAAGCTGTGTTGCCTTTTATTTTCAGCGAAGGCTTTGTTGAAAGCAACCCGCCCGCTTTAGTGTTGAAAACCTTGCGGACGGCTACCAAGTTTGAATGCTTTGTCGAGTACCGAAAGAAGAATTTTAAAGTGGTTTCTTTCCTTATGGAGCTCACTTTGTAGCTGTAGCAGGTACACCTGCAACAAGCGGTCAGAATAAGTGTTTTATTTGTTTAAATATAAATTATCTTCACGAAGAAACACAAACATGCTTTGTGTTTTTGGTATAGATTATCTTGAAGGGGTATAAGAACCGAAGTGTGTGAATGTTTGGGTAATTTTATGTCTAATATCACTTTTATATATTTGGCTTTTTCTAGCGCTTTATTTTTATATATTTATGCTTTTTATGTAAAGCTGTCTTTGGGGCTTTCTTTCTATGGAGTGATTATGTCTAATATCTTAGCCTTCTATTGTGCTTTTAGCTTTTTCTACAAGGAATGCTTTTAATATTTTTAATACAATATTGCTCTTTCTTTCTTTTTTTTATTTCTTTCAATGTGATAATTCAAAACATAGTATATTAATTGAAGATTTTAATATATTATAAGTAGAATTAAATAAAATTTAAATTAATGTAAATATCTTAAATATATGTATTTTAAAAATGAAAAAATATTAATTTTGAGTTATCATGTCTATTTAAGAATTATTTTATTTTATTATAGAATTATTAAAAAATTATTTAATTTATTAATATTATTTAATTTTTAAAAGAGTTATTTTATTTATTTAGTAGTTATTTTAATTTTTTTAAGAACCATTTCATTCTTTAATAGTTTTTATTAACATGTTCATACCATTATACTCTTTTTATTGGAGTCATTGAGTTACACCTCTTTGATAGTAAAATAAAATATGACAATTTAGGATATAGTATATTAATTAAAAAATTTAGTATATTATAAGTAGTTTAATGGTTGAGGGATTAGGATTTAAGGGTATAGGGTTGAGGGATTTGGGATATGGATTAGGGTTGAGGGTTGAGGGATTAAGGGATTAGGGTTTAAGGGTTGAGGGTTTAAGGGATTAGGGATTAAGGGTTGAGGTTTTAAGGGTTGATGGGTTAGGCTTTAAGAGTATATAGTTGAGGGTATAGGGTTTAAGGGATTAGGGATTAAGGGTTGAGGGATTAGGCTTTAAGGGTTTAGGGTTGAGGGTATAATGTATAGGATAAAGGTTATGAGGGTTGAGGGTTGAGGGATTACAGGTTTAAGGGTTGAGGGTTGATGGATTAAGGGTTTAAGGTATAGGGTCGAAGGATTGGGGTTGAGGGTTTAATGTATAAGGTAGAGGGTTTAAGGGTTGAGGGTATAATGTATAGGGTAGAGGGTTTAAGGTTTGAGGGTTGAGTGATTAAGGTTTTAAGGGTTGAGGGTTGATGGATTAAGGGTTTAAGGTATATGGTCAAGGGATTAAGGTTGAGGGTTTAATGTATAGGATAGAGGGTTTAGAGTTTAAGGGTTTAAGGGTTTAAAGGTCGAGGGTTTAAGGGTTTAAGGGTTGAGGGTTGATGGATTAAGGGTTTAAGGTATAGGGTAGAGGGATTAGGGTTGAGGGTTTAATGTATAGGGTAGATGGTTTAATGGATTAGGGATTAAGGGTTGAGGGTCTACGGGTTGAGGGATTAGGCTTTAAGGGTATAGGGTTGAAGGATTAGGGTTGAGGGTATAATGCATAGGGTAGAGGGTTTAAGGGTTTAGGGTTAAGTGATTAAGGGTTTAAGGGTTGAGGGTTAATGTATTAAGGGTTTAAGGTATATGGTCGAGGGATTAGGGTTGAGGGTTTAATGTATATGATAGAGGGTTTAGGGTTTAAGGGTTGAGGGTTTAAGGGTTTAAGGGTTGAGGGTTGATGGATTAGTGCCAACACATCCAGTTGGGAACATCTACACTAGGAATGGTCACCGACCTTTAGTATCAAAGGGTCGTAGTCTTTTCTATTTGAAGGGTCACAACTTTTCACCTTTGAAATGTCACAACCTAAATCATATCATCACTATTCGTGAAAACCTAAATTAATTTATTTGTAATAATGCCTAAGGTTTTATTCTTAATTGAATTCTTCAAGGATGTTATGGATGTCTTTCTCAAATGAAATGCTCTCCCTTTTCTGTTAGTGCTTATCAACCTAGAAAGAATTTCGACGATGTTTTTAATACACATGGAGTAATCTTGTTGAAGATACATCCAATCATGAAGCAAACAAATAGATATACGTAATACATGAAGTATGAGTCATACACGTAATACGTGAAGCATGAAGCATACATGTGGATACATGTAATACATGAAGTCTACATAGGAAGCATGAAACATACACGTGAAAACATGAAGTATACAAAGGAAGCATGGATCATACACGCGAACACATGAAGTATACACAAAAAGCATGGAGCATACACATGAATACATGAAGCATACACAGGAAGCATAAAGCATACATGTGAATACAAGTAATACATGAAGTATACATAGGAAGCATGAAGCATACACGCGAATACATGCAATACATGAAGTATACATATGAAGCATGAAGCATACACATGAACACATGAAGTATACATAGGAAGAGTGAAGCATACATGTGAATACACGTAATACGTGAAGTATACATAGGAAGCATGAAGCATACACGTGAATACACATAATACATGAAGTATACATAGGAAGCATGAAGCATACACATGAAAGAACATAATGCATGAAGTATACATATGAAGCATGAAGCATACACATGAACACATGAAGTATACATAGGAATCATGAAGCATACACGTGAATACATGAAGTATACACAGGAAGCATGAAGTGTACACACAAATACACACAATACATGAAGTATAGGCAGGAATCATGAAGCATACACGTGAACACATGAAGCATACACGGAATGGTAGATGTCTTCCAAGAATTATATGACAAACTTTTAGAGGTATGAGGTCACATGTAATAATGTCTTGCTCATTTTTAGTTGCATACTTGAAAGTGCATTGTATAATTACATGAATTTCCTTACCATGCTACAATGATCCTAGAGAGTATGGGCTTAAATGTGTAGTGGTAGAGAGACCTGAGTGTTAGATTGCATCATGCATTATTATATTTATATGATTGATTTAATGTTCAATAATCTTAGAGGAGAATAATGTTCAAAATTTATATATTTACAATTATATAAAGGAAGAGTGCATGTAATACAACTGGATTTTAAATATTCAAAGTAAACCATCTACAAATATCCATTGAAGTATGGATTTATAATGCAAATGTGGACACCATCAATAAAAAAGATGTGTATTAACCAAATAGCCATATAGGAATACATCAATATATGTCGATATAAGTATAACATATGTACAAAATAGCCATATAGGCTTACAAGAATGTCATAGAGGCATACAATGTCAACTATATGCAATACAAAATATATGTCCACAAATGCCATATAGGCATACAACAAAGGACCCCAATAAAAATTCAACCCCCTCTGGGTGAAGAAAATAGATCACGAGTGGCCTTTGATCTTCGAAGGGATGGAGACGCATATGAGAGTGGTCTACTTTGAACACAAGGGCTACTTATATTTAGTTCTTCATGGAGCTTTACCTGTTACAATAAAAAGTATACACATTAATATATAGAAATTATGTTATAAAAAATGAAATATTTAACAAAATAGTCACTTACCACTGCCAGACGATCTCTCTCCTCATTTAGAACATTAGCATGCTTAGGCTTGGTGTTCCAAAGTCCTATAGAAACCACCCACATAGAAATTAAACTACAAATCAATAATCATTTGATTTTTCAATAATAACCAACTATAAAAACGAATGTAATTTGAAATTTACTAATCTGCCTCATACCATCATCAAAGGCATCGAGCTATCAATTGTATAAGACACGCTGTGCTCCATTGCCATATGAACATCAGGAGGTGTCTCTGCCTACACCATCTGAAAATAAAACAAAATTATTCAATTACGAAAACTAGAATAATGATGCAAGTCATGGCTTATAATGTATGAGATAGTCAACAAAACTTTGAGTGCTTTGGTAGACATGTATGAAAAATGTGGTAGCATAGACAAGGCAGTGAACTATTTGAATTTTTTTTGAATAATTGTTTGATAAAATGCTTTGGTAGACATATATGGAAAATGTGGTAGCATAGACAAGGCAGTGAGTTGTTTGAAAAAATGCCTCAAATAAATGTGGTCTCATGGTGATGGACATCACCATGAGACCACGTTTCTTTGAGGCATTTTTTCAAATAATTCATTGCCTTGTCTATGTTATTGCTTACGATTATGCTTTGAAAGATTTTTTCCAAGCATCCATAGTTTGTTCGAAATCACCTGTTTTAGGATTTTAGCCATAGCAACAAGGCAATGAGTTGTTTGAAAAATGCCTCAAAGAAATGTGGTCTCATGGTGATTAGGATGTGAAGGAATTTATGTTTTTGTTGTTGGCGGTTAGTAAGTGAAGGAATTTTTAGATTTGTGCACGTAGATTGCATTATGATTTTTCATTTATATATGATGTTGGACTTAATGGATTTGAGGTATGTGAGGGGTTTGGGATTGAGGATGGAAAAGTCAACAAGATATTTGGATGATTTAGGATTAGTGATGTTGTGGGATGGCATAACCTTTTTTGTGCATTGGAGCTTAATTTATTTCACTATTAGTCATTAGAGAATATACTATAGTTATATTTATTGGATAGGTTTTTGGATTGAAAATTTATGGATGAAGGATTTGGATAGGTAGTGGAGTATACTTTTCTATCTTTTATTTTTTATTAGGACGAGGCTTTTTTATATAAATAGGATTCATGAGATGGTTTGACGTGGAATGAAGTCTTGGAAAAAGTGTGTTTCCCTTATCAAAGTTAGGAGAAGGATTAAAAAAGAATATTTTTTGGGGGATTAATACTATACCTTGTCTTAGTTGCCTCTTCATATTGAGATTTGATAGATGGGTGACTGAATATTATGGGATATTGATATTGAGGTTATAAAGGTGGGTGACCACAACTTATAGGTTGTTGATATGGATTGATGGATGGATAGCTAGAGATTATGAAAAACTTGCTTCCAACCATGTCATCTAAGGATCAAATGTATCCCTCTTGATCCAAAAGACTCACATTATCATCATAGGGGTGATATTTTATTTGAACATCAAGGATAGTATCGCCCATCATAATCAAGTTAGATTGCATGGTATTCTTTCTCCTTGATAGTCTCATTATACATTTGGTTTCTTGATATTTAACCTTGGGTATGATATGTATAGCTAGTTGTATAAATATTTTCTTCATACGGTTCATTATCTTGTTGATCAGAAAGGATAGTGTAGTCATCGTTATTAGAGAATGGTTTCTTTTTTTATTGGGGAACTCATCAAAGTAAGAGTGAAGCATGATTAGGAATATGGATTAAGATAAACAATGCAATGATATAGATTGTGGATAGAAGTTTTTGTCAGATGGGTCGATGGATATTTAGATATGGATGCTAGATTTATTGGACTTGGTAGATAATGGTTTGTATCTAAACCTTGTGGAAATGTTGAATTCATGGCATGGTAACATATGGGAATGTTTTTGAGAAAGTTCTTGACACATATATATTTTCTTGGATGATATGAGACTGAATTTTTTTTAGGAATTTTTTCAAATAGTTCACTACCTTGTCTATGCTATAGCTTTCTATTATGCTTTGATAGATTTTTTCCAAGAATCCATAACATAGACAAGGCAGTGAACTATTTAAAAAAATGCCTCAAAAAAATGTTGTCTCATGGAATGCCATGACAAGCAAATACAATTGGCAACTACTCCTAGTTATTAGTTATGCAATGTGAAGTAATTGCATAAAAACTTATGTTGACTTTCTAAATAACTATATTGTAATTTAAATTTTTCCATCTATCAACATCTAGTTACTAGTTATGCAATGTGAAGTATGCAAAGTAATGCTTTCACTTTGAAAATTGTGCAATGCAATGTAATCAATGATATGAATATACACTACAAAAATCTATTTTCTACAATTCATTAGTTAAACTTTTTATTTTATTACCTAAGTGAAGCTTCGATGTCCACCTCCACTAGGAGTAGTTGTCATCAAATCTCCAATATTAACCTACTCAACATACAAAATCAGATATAAGAATATCATTCATATAACAATGCTATTCACATGTAATATTTATAATTATTTACTAGTTACATACCTCTATAGTACATGTCGTCACGTAATAGGGAGGTGGAGGATCGTTGAAAGCTGAATGAGTGTTATGGACCTGAAATCTCATTATAATCATTAAACTAAATTAGTTAATATTACATTTCAAAAATGAAATTTAATAAATTAAATTCAATAAACTTGCTAACATTTACCTAACTATCAAGGCCAAATGCCTCATTAAGGATGGAATATGTCATCACCATATGCTCAGTTGTAGATGTAGACTGCACACCTGCATCCTAACTATGTGTGGGGTTATAACCACAGGGTTTCCTGCAAGCCTAAAAAATATGGGGTGGAACTATACTACCCAAAGACTCACCCGACTCACGTTGTGCTACAAGACTGGCATGCTCTATGATGCTCTAGGTTAGGGAACTAATGGACTACAGTGTCTCGACTTCAACACTCTCCTTCACATTAAAAAGGAGAGCCACATGCTCATAGGCTAGTCTAGCGAGTCCTCATCTCACTGGTCGTTGTGGGTCAAGATGTGCCCCCACTCTACTCTATGTGAAGCCCACACCTCTTCCTTGTAAGTCCCACATATCAATATAGTTTGGTATTTTGTTGAGGACAAACTCACAGTAGAGTTTCCTCAAAAAATATTGTGGCACCTCATTGTTGTTGCATGGAGGATGGTCAAAAACCATCCACCACCTCTGCCAAAAATGGTTCTTTATCCCTTGGTGGTTGCACCAATGGATAGGGAGCCTCTTGCTTGAAGGGTGTAAAGGTTGATTTGTTCTTGGGTTTGTGAATAGGGAACACAAGTCAAATTTTGTAATTTTTTCTCTTTGACTTGTTTGTAAGATAATTTATCTGCATAAAATTGTCTAAACTCTCTCCTCTTATCCGACCAAGTAGCTATTTTCTTGTTAACTGAATCTACATTTGATAACATAAATTCAAGTGATTGAGCAAGTGTGGCTCTATGCGAGGTTGAGCTTGCAGGTTTTTTCAACCTTGCAATTATATCCTCAAATTTATTTTTATTATTTTTAATTTTTCCCATTAAATTTTCTTGAGTTCTAGGGGCATATTGAGGAATTGTTGAAGGTGTTTGTTGGGGTTTTTCTTCAACAAGTATTTGGTATTCAGGTGAATCAAGATTTTGAGGAGGAGGTTCATTATCATTTCCTGAAAATTAAATAAATTTACCTTAAAAAACATATTAAATCTACCTATTTAGTAATAGATTCACACAAAAAAAAATCAAAACTTACTCCTTCGACCTCGCTGATGTCGTGGCGACATTTTGGTGAAGATTCAACAATGATTCAGTGAAGAAATTGGTCTCCAATAATGCGAGCACACTCTTGAGGGTTTGCAGGCCATGGGTTAGAAGGAAAATGTAGAAATAAGAATGTTTGAAACTTGTTTTTTTTGTTTATAAAAGGAAAAAATCACTTGCATTACGTGTTATGGCCTTGGTGTGGCTGAGCCATAATGTATGCATGTTATAATGCGCTCACGTTATGAATTTAAAAAAAATTAAAGATAGTTGGCCACTTTTTGGCTCCCCATCTTTCTACACCTACTCCTTACAAACTCACCACAATAAATAAATCAATTCAAAAAATACTTGACAATGCCACAAAATTTGCAAGAAAGGATTTCAATTCCTCATTCAAACTTAATATATCAGAAATTACATTCATTTGTAGCCAAGAGGGTTGATAAATTCATTACAAAACTTATTAAAATTAGATATGAGACAACCAAGAGAAAACACATAAATATCTCCTTCAAACTATCTTCTTTCTCATAACTCTAGCTCCTATCACTTGCAACCTTCATCTCGAAAACCTCTACTGCAATAAACCATGATTCACCAAACTATTTTTCGTTTGCACAAACATCCTCAAACCTTCAATAAACCTTCAATAAAAATGTCCACAACCCTCCCAAGAAAAGAACTACACCTGCAACAACCTTCCAATTCTATCCAAAAAATGGCTACCAAAATATATCCCAAATTGCTTGTAATCTTCAATAAAAAGCTCTTGAAGCTTCTCCAACAAAAAACCACAACCACGTTGGGAAGAAACCTCTAAAAAATGCTTTCATAAATGCACTCCCACCAAAATTGTCAAAATGGGAGTCCATTCTTAAATTTTAGGGCAGTTTCCAAAGTAACTCCTACCAACTCACCTTTGGTGCCCACCTTTGCATGCATGAATTAATGAAGTTTTTAAATGCACCATTCAAACTTATAACTCCCTCCAAAGCTCACACCCAAGTCCATTTTTGCTAATTTTTAAAATTGATAATTTCCCAAAGTTCCCTCCTAAATTATCTCCTCCCAAAATCTGTAATAAAATAATAAAAGATAATTATTTAATATTTATTTTAGTCTAACCTTGTAAATTAACCCATTAAATAAATTACCTACCAAACCTTAGGAAAACGAATTAAAATATTATTTTTGGTTGATGCAAGATTGCTAGTCAATTGTGGATGCCCCTCATCAAATTTGAAATATATTCTCTAAGGACTAGGGAATTGGGTCACAACTGTGTTGGATCACTCAATGGTCAATTATGATTTCTTATTCAACGTATATTTAATGATTCATAAACTTTGAACAAGCCCTTCTTTCCTAAATATTTTTTATGGGTTGTATATTTTTTCCTTCTATTTTTATTTTTTATTTTTTGATTATATGTTTATATTCTAGGAATCTAACACATATTAAACCTCATTACATGTTCCCAAGTAGAGCATGAAGGATTTGAAAGGAAATACCTATCATGGTTTAGACATGGATTATACGTTTTAGAGATTAGAATAAAAGAAGCTTTAGACTGTGGTCAAATTGAGGATTAAAAGAGATGTATTGATCACTCATTTAATGAATGATTGGTGATTATGATGAATATCTACACCCAAACCCTTCACAATTACTAGATTTCCACAAAATATTACATAGGTCATCTCTATTTAGGTATAGGTACAATATCAAATGTTAAGGATGTTGAATGACATTAGGTAACCTACAATCATATTTAGATTTTTTATTGGATGTTGTAATATTCCATTTCTCATAGAATCCTTTTAATTTCCTCCTTTGTATTTGAGACCCGTTGTGCTCTAGTGTCCCACTTGTAAAAGGGTTGGACACTTGCAAAACCCACTTTTATCCTAATATAAAAAAAAGGCTTAAGAAAGATGTTGTAAGAAAAGTTGTAGAGAATATCAAAAAAGGAAGTATCAATTAGAGAGACCTCGATGAAGCAAAGGGTGGACGGGAAGTGATACAAAATTTCTCAAGAAAACATGAAGTAGATACTTTCATACCTTTTAAGGCATATCCCATCCTACACAAAGTTTGAAGTCCTTAGACATGAAGATGTTTTTTGGCTATACCTATCATGTCCTATGGACAAGGAGGGCTTATTAGCTAATGAAAGCATAGTTTGAGATTTTATAATTTATTATTCTTTTTAAATTGTTGCTAAGGGAACGATATCTTTTACCATAACATATTTTGCATGTCTCATTTCATTTCTTATCTATTTATATATCCTTCTAAGTATTTATAATATAGATATAATATTTTTATCAAAATAATGTATTGAATTCTAGATATGTTTGTGAATGATGAAGTTTAACTTCATTTGATATCTATTTTTTTTGAGGGACTTGGAAAAACCTTTATTTATCCAACAAAGAAAATAAATTTGAAAATAACATTATTTTATTGAAATCAAAACTAACTATACTCAAAATTTCATTTTTTTCTCAACATTAAAATGTATTTTGTTTTTTCCTTATCGTTGATATGGTATTTTATATTCTTGTTTGATTATATAAACAACATTGTATTTTATATAAATTAATACATTCATTGTACATTTTTAAACCATAAAATAATCTTTTTCTTTTTCCTACAGGCAATCCCAATGATTAGAAATCAAAATGAATTGTATGCTCCCTTAAACAAATAATAAGTTGCATCATCATTACACTTCATCAAAATTTAAAATATATAATTTTAAGGCTCCTCATTTACATGGAATGAAAATTCTTTTGCAACATTTTATAAAAATTAAAGTGTATGACCATATCCATTCTCTGATCATAAGTTATGCTAAAAGTCTGCAAGTCCATCTATAAGAAATCGTCATCACTTGGTGGTAAAATATGTCGCGGCCGTGATGAAGCACCCTTACTTGTTGGTAGTTTTATCTCCACATCAAATTGATCTTTGTAACAGTCATGCAAATTCTATCAACAACAATAACATAAAAAAAAATCAATAGTTTGACATTTTTAAAAATCCATATAAAATAATAATAATTTAAAAGTGCATATATATCCGAAGAAAGATACCAATTTAATGTAGGCAACCCCCTTTTCGAAGCCCAAATGGGCATTGCTTTTTTGTTTCTTTATATTGCTTAGCATGGTGTTCATCTCTTTACCATCTATAAAAGTTCAAACGTAAGCCTCCTCTATCAACTACACATGCCTTCATCCTTAGGGCCACTCATGTTGTGCTCTAGTAAAGGAGATTTCAAATAGAACCATGATATTGAAAAAGAGTATAATTGTTGGATAAAAAGACTATTATCAAAAAAAGATTAACTTTGAAATCGGGATTCACAAAAACTCTTTTTTCATATTCTTTATAATGATGACATTCAATATTGTAGCATCACCTGTGCCTCTTAAAAGTATAAAAGATGGTTTTACTTTCATAGAGTCTAAATATATGCATATCTAACACATAAGATACTAAGTTTGAGTATTAATCCAGACTTCTTATAATTGTTTCAAATATGAGAAAGAGTCATCATAGACAAAAGAAAAGTCACACTAGAGAAATTGAAGTTTTCTTTAGACTTTAGAATCTATAATCTATCGATGTACTCAAATAAATATAATAATAATAAAAACTATCAATATACTCAAATAAATATAATCTATCAATGTATTCAAATAAATATTAGCTATATCAAATATTGCATCATTATGAAATTCATAAAAAGTTGAATAAGGATGATCTTTTATTTTTAAAATAAAGTATATTCTTACATTAAGAATATTAAGATTTTTTTAGTTATACTTTGTAACTATTGTTTGTTGACTATGACTACAACTCATATGGTCATATAGATTTTGTATGAATAAATTGTTATGAATAATTATTTCAAGTCTTAAAATGGTCAAAAATATTTCTACTTCAAAGATGGTTAAGTCTTATGTGGATGCATAAGTTTTGGGACCTTCTAAACTCAATGGTGATGTCTATTTTTATTTGAGAGATCTTTGGAAAAATCTCAGCTCCAAAACCCTCATAAAAAGAGCACAAACAAAAACCCACTCGTAAAACTTCCATCAAACTTCATATCTACAACAACCCAACTTTGCAAACACACTTGTAATCTTAAAAATGTCTTCATTCTTTTCCTACAAGGTCATTGATTAAAATAAACACAATAATATACCCACACGAAGGGATAACAATACCAAGAATATATCCTCCCACGACCTAAAAATCAAGCTCTAATACCAAATAAAAATAAATTTATAACAATAATTAACTATTTCCACATAAGCACAAGAAAGAAAAATATTGCAACAAGTATTTAGAATCTACAATACAAAAAATAGACAAAAATACCATCAAGATGACACAAGATGTACCCTGAAAACCCTCAAAGGGAAGAACATAGCCTCGAAAAATACAAACACTTAATGCGTTATCTCATGAAAAAATACTACAATGCAATTGCAAAGTTTCTATACAAAGCTTATGAAGCATCAAGCTCCCTAATTGTACTCCATGTGATCAAGCAAATGAGAAACATATAAACACACATCTCAATCCATGATTCCTCTCCTCATATATGCAACTTACAAGAGATGCTTAATCAACCTTAGACAACAATATAAAGATTATGATAGCCAACCTCAACAACTACTTGTGTGCTTGCTTTTATAGAGACAAGTTTGCACAAAACCACCAAGCAATATTGCACAAACCATGTGCCTTTGAACCCACGAGTTTACAAAGCTATGTTCCCCCATTTACTTTTTGATACTAAGTCTACCCAATGTGTAATCTATATTAAGTATTTATCATCATGTTACATACAACATACAAAAATTCTTTGAGAATGTCTAACCCATGTAATACATGCATCCCTAAATTTCCTAGATGCACCACACAAAAAATATTAATTTTACATTGTAAACATTATGTAAGGTGAACAACACACAAATTTCCTAACACCTCCACAATATAATGAAAATGGAGGTGATATTGTATATGACCATGGTGATAATTGTCTTAGTGGATGAATCACATCACCTCAAGATAAGTTTCCCAAGCTAACTCTTCCATTTTTACCACCTAGATTCATATAAAGTTAGAGGATAGGTAGCAAAATAGATTATCCTAAGCCACCTCTAACTAATGGTGGTTTAGTGGTCTCCTGTGACCTAATAATTGTTATTGTTAATGTCAATCTATAGAATGGGCACTTATTACATCACCTTTTTTTTATCATGATACATATTATGGTTTTCTTAGATAAAGTTAAAACATGATCAACATCAAGTCCTTCATTAATTCTAGGTGGTAGACAAGGTACAATTGCATATTCAAAAGTGGAGGTTTTAAGGCCTACGTGGTAAACTCGAACATTTGTCATATGATGCATATACTACTATCAATAAAATCGCATGTCCCTTTTCCACGTAACTCATGCAATTGATTGAAATTACCAATTCCTCACTCCATTGACACAAGTGCCAGTCATAATTTTATATATGTTGGACAAGTGGCCAAATAGGTTCTCAAATAAAAAACTTTGAGTGTATTAAGTGGGAATATAGATCCTAGATCTAACTACAAAATTAGATCTTTTACTTGCTTAAAATTGGAACACAAACCGATGAGGGTTTTGTGATTGGCTAACTACCTCAAAGAAGAGCCAATTTTCCTAGGTTATGTTCCTTTATTGCAAAGAGAGAAAAATTTGAGTAAGATTTGATTAACCTAATTGATATAAGTCCTAACCTAAAAAATGAATGGACACATAGATGGAAACAAAAAATCACATAAACAACTACATATCTGAAATAGGCAAACAAGGGGGCACCTGCCATAAAAAGAAGAGTTTGAATCGAAGGGGCATGGGCATAGGATGCCTTAGTCCTAGGGTTTGGGGATGTTCAAAATTCAGGTCACTAAGTTACATTTTATTGTCTTCCTACAAATTGTCATCGTCATAAGTTTTAGATATGGATCTACACACACAAAAAGAAGGAAAAGGTTGTGTTGTATAGGAGTTTGCCTAAGTCAAACCCCATGTTGGTGTTCCCACCTCCACAATTTCAATGATGATGATATATATCATGTGCTCTCAAGGGAGTAGAGGCAAAGTAAATAATAATGACTGTAATAAATGAAATAACATAAGATAAAGTTATCTTAGGTATGAAACCCTTGTTGAAATGATGTCACACCATAGGTTGCCACAAAGAGCTGATGAAGAAGGAACATGTTTCCTTAAACACTTGCAAGGGTTAGTCCAAATAACACAATAGAGAGTTGTAGCAAGTATGTATGTTCACAATTAGTGCATAATCATTCATAATTCATCTTAGTTCATAATAGTTGCCCAAATGAGAGGGAAAGACTTGTTTATATATGCATCCCAAATAATTTTTAGACTTAGATGAACCAAGTATCATTTTCTAGACACCAAAGGCTGAAATAGTGTATAACTTTTTGAGAGCTCATTCTCAAGACTAGGGCGCCCAACACCCATGTTTGGGTCTTTTTCGCTAAAAAAACTCAAGATGTCGGGGAATTAAATGTGTTTTCCCAACTTGTCCCTAAAATAAACAAATTATGAATAAAATTAATTACACATGCAAAATAGAGTTCCAAAGCTAGTGTGAAATTGTCAGGGGTGAAAATTTACAACACTACCAAATTGCTTCAATGTGATGGTCGTTGATGGCTTGTCCATTCAATACACCCAAAAAATCTCCCAATTGAACCTAACATTAGGGGAGTATGACATGAAGGATGAATATCACGTCCTTAATACTAAAGACATGATATGGTTTTGGGAATTCAATGGTTACACTTGTTGGGGGACATCATACAAAATTTATAGAAAATGGAACTAAAATTCCAATCTAAAGGAAATAAAGTTGTACTCTGTGGGATGTCAAATAAAACACATATGGTACCAACAAAAAGGATGGAAATTTTTTTTAGTCATGGACAAGAGGATTGGCTAGTGTAGCGTTTTGTGTCAATGACAAAATCTGCCCAAAGCAAGGGAGCATACCTTGAGGAGGTGCAGAAGGTCCTCGACAACCATCAAAGCATACTTATTTATCCATAATAGAACAACAATGATAATGAAGATCAAAACAAAGCATACTTATTTATTCTAATAGAGCATGCATTCACATAGAGAGAGATCATTACAAGATTTGTAATGTTTTTAAAGTGTTGTTACACTTTTCTAACTTAGCATTACATTCATGCTGGAAAATATGGCAAAGGAAAATGCCAATTTCTGAACAAGAATCTCCCTAAATACACAATCAATACCATGAAGGCATTGTATAGAAAAACCCACTTGTAATAATTGTCTTCTTCAATTCTATGGATGTGTACATAAAAAAAATAAAAATTGGACTTGGCTTCAATAGTTACCCTGCAACTTTCTTGGTGTTGCAGGAGACCACACAGTGACCAACCTCCTTTCAAAATGTCAAAATCGTGCCTATATCAGAAGCAAGGCATGACCCTAATTGTTGAGCACTGTAGCAACTCAAAATACACAATCCAAGTTCATTCCCAAACAAAATGGATGCAACGAATCAAAGGAGGGAAACATCAATAACTTCTGGTAGTTGGGAAAATACTACCATTACTACGAGTGGGTGGAGAAGGTGAATCAAAGCTCCTCATCATGTGCCCATGAAAATCACTTCAAACACCGTATCAATGCCCTTTGTTTGATTTGTCATTAAAAAAAATCAAACCCTTGGCAAAACCCTTACAATTGGACGTTGGGCCCTCAACACACCAGTGCGCCAAGAAGAAGATCACTCGTGCCCCGATGCCTCGATGAGACATTATTTAACAGGTATCAGAAATTAGCTACATCATAGACCAAGAAGGGATGAAGGGAAAAGGAACACCAAAAAATTGACCCCTTGAGGACTTAGAATAATTTTGGGATGAGCAAAGTGAAAGAGTCAGGGTTCAGAAAGACGAAGGGAGGGATGCAAAAAGGAGGATGAAGGAAAGTAAAACCTTGATGGCCCGAAAGGCCGACAAACATGCACAGTCAAATTGGATTTTGCAACTTGGGAGTTTGACTAAGGCTTGAACATGGGAGGTAGAGGAACAATGGAAAACAACATGATCCATTTAGAATTTCTCAGATCAGTTATTGATGAAGGATCATACTCCACTAAGACACAAATGGGGAAGTGACTCAAGTAAAATGGACATGATAGATTTGAGTTCCAACAATGGTTCTGGTTGGGAATATATGTCTTTTATAGGCACAACGTTATTCAAATCTCGGAGCAAACCAAAAATGGGGAATGAAAGAACAATATGGACTCATGAAGGACGGCAACATATGTACATGAAGAAGCTCACAACCAATTACCAATGACAACACAAGGATAACAAAAGAATGACTATGAAACAAAATTTTAACACATTATAGGCTAGCCTTGCAAAGAATGGATAAAAAGAATGGATAAAGTTACTTGCCTCTGTCAAACACATCCTATTGAAAAATCTGTTTTCCCTCAACTCACAATTGTTATTTCAACTTATTATCATCCAGCTGCAACAACATTGGCCTATTTTTCATATGCATAAATTTGTGATTGCCATCAAAAGAGTGAAGGAAAGCCCCACCCTTTATATCTTGCCATTGTATAGAAACCACAAAAAATATGCCACTACACTGTCATGCATCTCATCATTTATTATTACAGCCGTAGGGGGCAAGATTTGAAAGCTTAGATCAACAAGAAAAGAAAACGTGATATTTTCATACTTGTTGACCTCTTTGGATGAACTAAGGAAAAAATATACCTCCAATTCACATTGCAAAGAAAAATATGCCATCAAGTAGAAGTACCAAAATGAAATCACTCTAGCAAGCTTTTTCATTTTTTAAAAAATGGTCATTAAATATTGCTCATTTAAATTTTCAACACCTATATAAATCACTATAAGTGAACTTTTCATTTCAAGCAACAAGCTAGGAGCTATGATCCTAACAAGTAGGCATACCAAATTTAAATAACTTCAACAAGCTATTTTATTTTCTAATAAATTTGTCCTTATCTATTGTTCACTTTTCAACTTCTAAGAAGTACAAGATTACTACCAAGCATGGTGGCTTCTTGGTTTTCATCAAGACCCTAATTTATAATTTTTAATAAGTTTTAATTAAAAATATATATAATCATTGAATTTGAAGCATGCAATTGAAATATAAGACACACACCTCTCTTATAAATCATTTGTTTTATAAAAACTCTCGCATTAAAATAAGAATCTCAATTATTCATTAATAATAATTATCAATCTTATTTTATTTAAATTTTGTTTAATTAATATATATAATACATTAAATTCTTCAACTAATATATTGTCCTTAAACTATCAATTTAATTCAAATCATATCAAAAGATAAATTAGAAATATTTTTTATTTTAAATCTAAAATATAGTTGAATGCTAAGATATTAGACATGTAAAAAATAACACAAATAATTGCATTATTTGATAAGACAAAAGTGATTTTTCAACTCACCAATACCATTTCGTTTTGTTCTTCCACCCCCTTCTGTGGATCATCAACATAATCTACACACAAAACAAATAAATAAATAAATAAAAATATTATTTTAAATAAAATAATTTACACATAAATGAAACTCTTTATCCTAACAATAAATCATGAAAATGATCCTCAAAGGAAAAAAGATTTGACTAATATAAAACTTATGTCTCACATAAATAAAAGACTTTCTTCTAGGCTATAAGAAGGCGTACCTGCCAATCGGTATAAAGCCAGCTCCATAAGAAAAGATACGACTTTAAAATTCTTCTTTCGGTAATCGGCAAAGCATTCGAACTTGGAAGCCGCTCTCACCGTTTTCAACACTAAAGGCGGCGGGTTGCTTTCAATAAAACCTTCGCAGAAAATAAAAGGCAACACAGCTTCCTGAAATTTCTCCGCTCCATAATTTACAGCAAGCTCGAAAACTCCACGAACATCTCTAAACACATTAAATTGAAGAAAACGCTCACACATAGCCGTCAAAAGAGGCAGATCATACTTATGAGAAGCCCTGTACAGTGCAACGCCATGGCATTCCAAGCTTCTTTGGTTTACTCTGCCTGTATACAGAAAATTAATTAAAGGACGCAATTCTTCAGCTGTCATATCTGATATTTTC
Source organism: Sequoia sempervirens (assembly GCA_007258455.2). Classification (NCBI taxonomy): domain Eukaryota; kingdom Viridiplantae; phylum Streptophyta; class Pinopsida; order Cupressales; family Cupressaceae; genus Sequoia; species Sequoia sempervirens. The sequence continues at coordinate 9,645 of VDFB02387682.1, read as the reverse complement.
GCTTTACCGTTAACAGACTCCGACATTCCTGCCCTCAGCATTGTCTTAAAAACTTTGGACTTCCCTGCCTGCCATAAAGTGACATATCAATATAATATTTAAAAGAGTAAAAATTTGGGGATGGTAAATAGCAAGGGTTTGTAACATACCAGAACGGCCTTATGTGCCCTCAAAATTCCTCCATCGCTTCCTTCCAATGAGAAATCTGCGAAAGGTTCGAGGAATATATCTTTGTCCCAATTTTGTAGAAAAGCATGGTCAGGGTGGAATTTCTGAGCTCTGACACATTCGTCACAGTAAAGAAATTGTGCGACATTAACAGTACGCCTAATAAACCCTAATTCTTTATCGCATGAATTGCATAAAAGATGAGAATTTGCCTGTAAGCGTTGCATTTGTAGCATGGAAAAATGGAGCACACAGCGAGTAATGCAGGCAGAGTAATAATCAAGCAGAGCAATAATCGATTGCTTCACTCCGGCAGGCGGGCTTGGTAGAGGAAAGCGGAAAACAAAGCAAGGTTTTCTGGCAGTCTAGTTGCTTTAAAATCGATTATTATCACATCAAAAGTTTTTCCTATAATAATTTATTTTATTTTTTTTGTTTTTTTTAAAGTTGTGTCTATATTAAGCTTAAAAAATAATGGGTGGAAAAAGTCAAAATCGATTATTATCACAAAAAAATTCCTAATAAATGTTCATGCTGGAAAGGGTCAAGTGTTAACTGGTGATTAAAGTTTTGTAGCTCAGCCAATCAAAAATATAAATATTCCGATTAAAGTTTTGTAGCTCAGCCAATCAAAAATATAAATATTCTTTCAAATAATTATGTTCTTATGTTTCTAATATTTTAATCGTGCAAATTGATCATTTTTTACGCATAATTAAAAAATTACAGTTTATCTCCATTCTCATTGATTGTCAGAAGCATATGTAGACTTACGAGACAATTTTTCTTGCACCAATCTTGGAGATGAACTTAGTTGCAGTGTGGCATTCGATGCATACTCGGAGTTTCTTGAATCTTGACGACTCTAATGGTTGTTCCAGGGGACGTGTTCAATAATCCAAATGCAATTGACGACTTCCCACTATGGAAGCAGAGGAATAATTCTTTTTCTTCCTCCACCACATCATTCATTTATTGACTTCAATCCAACTACATCCAGGTATCTTTTTAATTCCTATATCTTTCATCAATCTCCATACTTTTTGAGCATCATCCCACCTACCGATTTCTGCATAAATGTTTGACAGAAGAACAAAAGGTGCGTTATTTTTAGGATCCAATCCAAAAAGGAGGTTTGCAATGAATAGTCCTAGCCCTATGTTCTTATGTGATCTACAAGCACCGAGAAAACTCATCCACACAGTTACTGCAGGTTTAGTTGGCATTTTGATGATAAAGTTTAGAGCTTCCTCAAGATAGCCTGCACGGCCAAGAAGATCAACCATGCATACATAATGATCCATGGTAGGCATAATACAATAAGATTTAATCATGCTACTGAAGTATTTACAATCCTCATCCACTAAACCTACATGGCTACATGCAAATAAAACACATACTAAGCTTACATGGTCATGGTGTGTTCCAGAGGGTTTCATTAGTTCAAAGAGTTTGAAAGCATCCTCACAAAAGCCATGCATGGCATAGCCTGCAATCATTGCAGTCCATGACACAACATTTCTTTTAGGCATTTTGTCAAACAGTTCGTGTGCATTGTGTATCCTTCCACATTTTGCATACATGTCTACTAGAGTACTGGCAATTATAATATCCAAAGAAAATCCACATTCAATTACTCTGTGATGGATGTCCATACCATGTTCCAAAGCTCCTACTTTAGCACAGGCTGGGAGGATGTTGGACAACGTTGTGGTATTTGGCTTTACACCTGCTACTTGCATTTTTTTAAAAGTCTCCAAAGCCTTTTCAACAAACCCATTATGTGCATATCCTGCGATCATTGTAGTCCATGAGACCACATTTCTTTTAGGCATTTCTATGAAAAACTTAAAGCCTCACCAAGAGCACCATGCTGTGCATATCCTGCAATCATGGTATTCCATGACACCAAATTTCGTTGAGGCATTTCTTTGAAAAGCCTTAAGCTCTTGTCAACAACACCATTTTGTGCATATCCTGCAATCATCGCATTCCATCAAACCACATTTCTTGCATTTGGTCTCCAATTTCATTCACACAACCAAATATAATTTGGCAATAAATTGTGAATGTTTATTTGTTGATTTGTGTTGCAGGTGTTTGATAAGCAGAGGTTCACTAGCAGTGCCAAATTCCTACTGTGATGCAGCACTTGAAACACCTGTGCAACTTGCAAATGCAAGGAGCACAATGTTTGTATGAATGTTTGCTTACAATGAGTTGCTAGATTAGAAACACAAAAAAACAATTTTCTAAGACTGCCTCAAACCTTGCACAACATACGCTTGATCATAAGAACATTTACAGATTGTCAGTAACCTTAATAGCCTATAACTTGCCTTCATGAACTTTGTTCTGTTTGATGCTACAGCCATAATCCCTTCATCACCAACAAGTGCACAGCTATTGATGGAAAGAGATTCAATGGTAGTTCATTCCAATCCTCAACAAAAATCATTTATAGCAGCTAGCCTTCCAGTCTTTAATGACAACCAGAAGATCCTGTCTTTCATGAATGGACTCAAAAGCTTGGCTCCAACCTGTCGTTTTTCCTACTTTTGTGGCAAACTTGTCGCTTCCAAAGTCACTCTTACCAATTTCACCCAATTTGTCCTTTTGACTTCATTATGTCTTTTTCCAATCTCTCTGGCCCCAACTCTTTATTTACTTACTTTGGTGGCAAAGTTGTTGCTTAATGCAAGTGGTAGTTTTGCAATAGCCAGTTCAATTATGCAACCACCCTGTTGGTTTCATTTGCTTCACTAGATAGCTGTCCCTCTGAGAATAAGCAGTGGCAGTCTCCCTGGAATTACAGCTAAAAAGTTCAATGAAGATACCAAACTGTGGAATGACAGAATTTCATACTACAAAAGGCTTAATGACCATTTGGTCCAAGGAGGGTACTGAAACATCATGGACATGAACACTGATTTCGGAGGATTTGCTGCTGCCTTGGAAAATTATGCCTCATGGGTGATGAATGTGGTGCCATCAAATGCAAAACAAAATACTTTTGGTGTCATCTACGAGCATGGATTAATTGGGACTTATCAGAACTCGTGAGCAACATTTTTTTGTGCAAATTCACAATTTAAAACTGGGTCCACACACATACACAACATTTAGCGATGTAATTGCTATTAAGCAACATTGTGACTGTTTTCTGAGATTGTATCCATCATCTGTCCTTGGTACATCTCATAATTAAAATTAAGGTGAAAATGTGAACTGAATCAGCTCCCAAATTGAAGAAGTTTTGCTGTTTGATCTAAGCAGATCCTAAGAATTTCCTATTAAGCCTATTTGGATGGTATTACAAGGGCATACTTTTGGATTCCAGGTGTGAGGCATTTTCAACATATCCCAGAACTTATGACATTATTCACACCAGTGGTGTCTTCAGCATGTACCAAGACAGGTACATGTAACATGATTCATTACCTATCTAACATTTTGAATTAAACCTTCAATCCCTGTCTTTCCCATCAAGAATGCTTTGATAGCATAACCTCATTAATTTATTTGTTGTGCTAATATGATTATAGTTTTATATTTTATAACATAAGAAAAACCTTTATTTATACACTAGAGATGCTATCATGTCAATATTTGACAAAGGGTAATCAGAAATCAGAAATTCAAATAAAGAAAGCATTACATATCAGAAAAAGGCTGACAGTGGAATTCACACTAAGGCAACCTCTAGAAACAAAGACACAGAAGGAATTTAAAATTCCTAGCAAATCTCTTATGAAATGTACCATGTGACATCCATTATACCTTTGTTTGCAAGCTCATCATCTCCAATAAGAATTCTTTAAAAAATCTGATAAACTATAGTGAGATACCTACAAAACTTTAAATCTAATATAAGATTTACTTCAAATTGTAAGCAATATTCTTCCATAAATCCCGAAAGTAGTCTTGTGAGGGTATATTATAGGCCAATTTTCACCAAATTATCGCTATAGATCCAGCTTCTCCTTTTAAGGAATCAACTCCTATACACGCATATCACCAAGTAGTAAAATTATTGCTTTAGATCCAGCTTCTACTTTTAAAGAGTCAACTCTTGTACACACATATCACCAAGTGCCTGCTCTTGGAAACCACATTGCCCCCTCCAACACATAGACATGATAGAGGAATCACTTTATAATTTAAAGCATTTCAACCAAGAATGACAAAGAACAAGGTATTCACACTCAATTATCTTCCTATAGAATTCATCATAGTTTCTCTTTGTTTAGAATTCATCATAGTTTCTCTTTGTTTCCAACTATCTAGCATTTTATCATGTGAGCAGTATGCTTATGTCATCATAGGAGAATGTTGTTACCATCAGTAGCTTCTATAATCTGTATAAGTGTAAGAAGGGGACTGAAAATAACTTAAAATTCCTGAAAAGGGTAAGAAGGGGACTGAAAATAACTTAAAATGCCTGAAAATGATTAACTACAGCTAACTAGTTGATGCACCAAATTGTTTTCTCAGACCTATAACTTGCTGTTTGACACAACAATTGCTCAATGATTCAGCTGTAGCATAACACAACTCAAAATTTCATCACACCTATGCATAAGTGTTTCATAGAAAGGTGGGACACTCACAACTCAAGAAGGAAAGAAGATTTCGCAACTTGTTGCTGCTTCTATCCTTGACACAATCATATGACCTGCATAGAAGATATGATCTGTCTTGCCTAAAGGTGCTGAAACAGACATACATAAGAGGAAGCACACAAGATTTCACAAGTACATTCATCAATCTTCACTTTGCACACAATGAAACAAGTTTTGAGAAGGTAAAATCAACTAAACTTTATTGATAAAAGGTGTTTTTTTACAACTTGTACAAGTCTGAAAATGAGTTACAATACTGTTCATGCTTGAAAGAACTCATAAAAGTTACAATGTGCAGCAGGTAAACAACAAGAACTAACTGAAAAAAGGCCTGAAAGATGAGCCTTATAGCTGTGCAACAGCTTGCTAGAACAAAGGACATGTGCTTGAGAAAAAAAAAGAACAATAAATACGTGAGTTTGCTTGGTCAAATCTGTTAATGTTCAACAGTGTCAAGCTATATCTTCCAGATCAGCGTATGATGATAATTCAAATGGAGCCTTATGGCTATTTGAATTAAATACACTCTCCTTCATTTGAGCCAACATGAAGAAATGAAGAAACACGTCTTTTGTGATGAGGCCAACATCATACCTCTTGGCACAATTTTTCTTGAGTACGATTTTCCTCTTATTGGTTGCGTCTCTTTGTATAATATATTGTCTTATTTGTAGCTGACTTATATTTAATAAGGTAGCGCCCCTTCATATTGTATATATATGAGATCGCCCTCTCATTATGATCATCAAGCAAAGTTCGATATTCTTTCTCCTATTAAGAGTGCGAATTCCTTAAAGAGCAGTTAGCGAATTCTTTCAAGTGTAGATTGTAATCTATGTGATTGCATCTAGAGTTGATGCTATTCTTGGTCATTGAATTTGGCCTCATTGTACAAGAGAGTGTTGTTCTTCAATAATATATAAGAGAGATTTTGTTGCTGGGTTTTTCTCCCTCAAGAGGAGGGTTTTCCTAGGGTATCTGCTGTATTATTGTGTCTGATTTGAATTAATTTCTGTGTATACAATCTGATCATTAAAATTACAAGTTGGGCTTCTTATCAGCCTGTTATAGCCTATGAAGGTACATTTTATTTGAATTAATGAAAATGAAAATAGCTTGTTTTGGCAAATGACCTATTGTTGTTATGAATGGCTGCTAGGTAGGCCTGTTTTTCGTTGGACCCCCTTGCCTGAACTACATGAAGTGTTATGGACCAAGGTTTCGCTCGCTGAGGTTGTTTAGTAAGGCTCTATTAAATTTCTTGCAAGAGTGTAAGGAAGTCCTGTAACTGCAGAGAGCTATGAGAGGGAGGCATCAAGTGTTACCAAAGAAAAAAAAAATCTTTGTTGGGATGTGAGCTGTGAGGCTCTAGTGGATTTGTTGCAAGAGTGAGGAAGTCCTGCAATTGTAGAAAGCAATGAGGAAAAATAGTGTCAGAGAGGGTGTGTCTTGTGTGAGAGTGTGTTTTATTGTCCAACAAAAGAGTCCTTGGCTGTTGGTACAAAGTGTAGGAACATAGTCCATTGAGGGGATAGTGGGTAGAGGAAGTTTGAGAGTATACATCTTCTAGTAACATTATTGGGTTAAGGGCAAGTGCAGATTGTTATCGGTTGTGGGTTTGAGTGAGAGAGTGTTTGAAAATATGTCTTTTACAGAAAGGATTGGTGTGGCCTTGAGAAGGGCAGTGAGGATTTCATTCAGGGAGAGGAGAGAAAGGGTTTTTCAAGAGAGAAGATGGGTTAGAGTTGAGAGTATGTGTGCAGAAATGTCTCAGATGTTATATGATTTGGAGAGAAGAGCTGAAATCAATAAGAGAAGAGGAGGAAAAGGAGATGGATAATGTGGAAAACATAATTATCTAACATTCATGGTGTAGTGTCCCACTTGCTACTACATAGGAATAAAGAAAAAACCAAGCTAAAGATTTTTGAAACATCTCTACAAATATATCCTTCAATACCGGTCAAACCTGAGAATTCCAAAGAACAAAGTGGTTAATCATAAGGGAGTTTAAAAACTAGTTGTGTCTTATGTGACTTTCATGTTAGACCCAAATTCTGACTTGGGTTCCAAACTTGAGCTGACATGGATGAAGACCCAATCCTATCGTATACTCGAATTAATTCCCAGATGGCTTAAATCCAATTACAAGACCTAAAATCTGGTTTAATTTGAGTTAACTTGACTCCAATTGATTAGACCTCAATTGGACAATTAGCAACAAGAAATTCATTGGACGTCAACAAGGCTATGATGTGGATCTTTCGGACCCGGCCACATATTTTACTAGATTGAACTTTGATATTGGATCCACTCCTCCATCAGAGCACTTGGAAACAAGGTTTGGCAAAAAGGGGAGGTAAATCTAGATGCGATAATTCTTCAATATTTAACTCACTCACAGGTTCACATCCACTTCTAACCAAGCAACTTGTGTGATCATGGGCTGGTAGATTGGTGACATGTGTCAGCCTATTGCACCTTAGAGATCAATCACACACAAGGGGGACTAAATACTCATCAAGGGCCTCCAATATCATGGGGGTATGAGTGAGTGACAACTACTTGCATCTCACACTGCCATGGTGAACATGTGGCAAAATTTCACATTACATGCTCTTCACCACAAGCAATCAAACTTAAGGAAAGCATATGCTTCAAAATCCAATCTAATTAAACTAGGTTTCATGAGCAAATCAACTCTAAGGAGTATCTTCATCCAAAATTCAATGCTAGATCTTCATCTAATATAGTCCTGAACCCAACTTCACATTAAATTCCAATAGATAAACTCAAACTAGTCAAGTTTGCTTGCAGGGTCAGTAAGAGCTACACTTGCTAAATTCCCAAGGGAAGACCTAATCATTCACTAGACTAGGTTGGATCCAGATATCAAGTCCACTTTTACCTCAAATTACTTTCTGCACAAAACTTTACTAAAGCAGTGCACTAACATTCCAAATGCAATCTCATGCTAAAATCCAATTAATAAATAGGAAGCTAACAAACCAAGCTAATTTGACTTAAGTGAGGTCCGACCCAACCTTTAGATCCAATTTCTCAATTAAAACAAGTTTAACAAGCTCTACAAAGAATTCAAGGAAATAAGGCGCCATGATTCTCTAAACAGAATTCACTAATTTACAACAACATATCAGATCTGAGATGTGTATCAAACCAAAAAAGCTCTTTGATATCCAAATTCCCTCCAATATGATCTTGGACTCAATGGTCAACTCAAATCAAGTTTCATTTAGGGCTTAATGCTTAAGGGTTTTAAGTCCTTTGAAATCCAAACATTGTCGGTGATTAAACTAGATCTTGTAGAGAGATTGACTCTTAAAGATAACTAAGGTCAAATACTCAATCAAGACAGCTTTTCAAGTTGATATGTTCTTCGTATCCAATCCTTGATTAAATCTAGTTTAACATCCAGTATTTAGAACTTGTTGATTGTTCCATGGAGATTTGGGGATAGATGGGGGACCATGGACCCAAATTGGGGGATGGTGACTAGCAATGCAAATATAATCTATATGGTTATACATACAAAACATGGGCCCGAAACAAAATTTATTTTTTGCTTTTTAAAACCAAAGAAGGGTTTCAAGGCAAAGCCCCCAATGGGGTTGATGGGTAGCATCCCTATAATGTCCTTGTCACAATATAGGCATGGTTGAGGGGCAAAGCCCTCTCCAACAAGCCCAAATTAAGGCCAATAAAGACCACATGAACCTTCATGGCACATGGCATTTTTCATAATTTTATCACTATATTTTCTCCAACACCAAATCTTCATGATTTTTGATCAAATGTTCATTCTTCCAAGAACTTATGGTGAAGCTGGGGAATCTAACCATTCTAAATGACAAGAGTTGTGTAGTTGAAGACAGGAATCTCATCATTCTTGAGTCTTTTTATTTATTTTCTTCTCTATTTTTAACTTTTTAGAAACTCCTTACAGTAGTCAGCAGAAACTCACAAACATTTATGAAAACTTGACAACATCCACCATCACTACATCCTCCCTGCTTCTTTCATTCTCTACTAAGCCCAAGGTGTCAACAATTTACAAATTACGAAATATTTGAATACCAACTTCCTAAAGTTAAGATAAGAGAGCATGCTTCCAAAGAAACCAAAACAATAATAGTTGTTTTGATAGACTGTTTTGCCCCCAATACCATGCAAGTATTCCTTATTTCATCCAAGGTCAATCATTTGTACATGCCGTCATGTTGTCTATTTGTTCAAAGCTTTGACAGAAATCAAAATTGTTATCATGACATTGAGAAACTATAGGGACTCCTTGACATCAAAAAGATGGCTGAGGGACTTCTAGAAGTCAAGTATCAAAGCATCCCCAAACATCCCAACAAGGGGGGCATGTAATGTCCCTTTCTCAAGCCTAGTCGGTTGTTGCATCAGTTAGCCTATTCCGGAGTTCCCGTAGGCTAATTGGAGGTGGTTAGGGGACTCCAAGGTTCTTGGAGAGCTATTCGGTGGGTTTTCTCAACGTCCAGTGGTGTGTAGGTGTTCTATTGGCCGTCAAGATGGTGGTGATATTCTCTGTTGCATTTTTGGCCATTTGGATTGTTCTCCACATTTCTTGGAGAACACGGCTATTTTTAGTGTCGGTTTTGGCACCTGGCGTCTCTCCTCGCCATTAGAAGTTCCTTGGCACAATCAGTTTCTGTTTCGGATGCCTCGTTGATGCTTTTTGTTAAGTGGTTGGAAATATTTTAATATTTACACTAAAGTCATAAAATAATGTTTAAATATTACTTTAGTGTTAAATATTATAAAGTGAAAAGGTTATTAAAGTTAATTTTTTTTTTTAAAAAGCAAGGAAAAG
>VDFB02387681.1:0-18579 GCA_007258455.2 Sequoia sempervirens | reverse complement strand
CAAGCAGGGTCTTGCCGAAATGAAATGAGCTCAGGGAGAATAGAAGAGCTCGGCATGATATCTCGCCGACATGTTTTGTGCCTTTAGTGTAACATGTTGAGCTCAATATGATGTCTTGCCGAGTGCGATTTTCTCGGCGATAAAAGGGAATATCGCTATAACTTTGGCTGCCTAACGTGATGTCTGGTTGACCTGATGGTGTCTCACCGAAGGATGAAGGGCTCGATATGAGGTCCTGTCGAGAGAATAGAGTCTCGCCGATAGATATGTGGTTGCGGTAGGACTCATCGTCGAGATTTTGCATTCGACAAGAAGTCTTGCCGACAATGAGGAGTCTTGCCGATAGCGATGGATTTTCCAATGGAAAAGGGAATATTGGTGTGATTAATGCGAGCTTGCTATGACCTTTGATTGATAATGATTGTCTTGTTGATGGTTTTTGTGATATCGATATAACTTTTGCATTTGATATGAAGTCTTGCCGACAGTGGTAAGCTATGTTGATCGTTGCTATAGAGCATAATCGCATTGGGGAGACACAGCAAGTGTCTCACCAACATGCGATTCTATTCAAATGACCTTTAACCACCTGGGAATCTTGTGTGGCATATGTTCCACCAATCAAAAGAAGCTAAACGGGCGGGCCAGTGACATTTTGACTGATTGACTATTCTTGCAGGGAGGATCAACAAAGCATAAACGACATAGATTTACTCTGAGATCAAAAGCAATGGAGTAGCTCGGTGAACAATGGTGTGGAGATTCAACAAAAAATCTGATGCTACTTCCAGAAGAGGTCAACTTGCAGGAAGATCTAGAGCAGGAAGAAGGCCGAAAGGAAGAAGAGGCCATCAGTCTCAGGGACAGCAGTGAGGTCTACTAGAAAAAAGGTAGATCGATATTAATGGCTATACTCCAAAGCATTCAAAGTAGCTCTAATGGAAGTTTGAAGGTGGACACGGAGGCCAGAAGTTAATGTTGTGGTTGTAAAAGATCTGAAGGCTTCTCCTGAGGGCGATCCTTCACCAACATGGACATGGGGATGCACATTGAGTGTAGTATTAACTTCACTTCAAAATATCTAAGGGCAGATCTTTCTAAGGGCTGATATTTTGTAAACCCTAAAATAGGGGCCAACTTTCTCTTTGGAATGTTCTGTATATATGGCATTTTTTTGCCTCTTTTAAGAGGGTACAAGTTTTAGAAAAGATAGAGAGAGAGAGAGAGAGATTTTTTTTTAGAAATCAGTAGCAGTAAAGGAACTTAAAAGTAGTAGTAGAGTAGGAGTTAGATTCGACAGAAGGCAGGGATGTATCTTTCAAGTTTTCTTAGTGTAGATGGAGATGATTTGAAGACATGGAATTTTCTATACGCTGGTGATTGTGCCAGATTTGTAAATGTTGCTTATATGTTTCACTAATAGTAGAAGCAACCAGATTTAAATCTACTTCATGTTGTGTTCCAAAATGGTATTTATCTTGGGTTAATCATTCGATTTGAGAAGCTTTCAAGGAATGAAGTTTTATTTTATGTTTTGTTTAAGTAGTAATTTGCAATCTGTTGTTGAAATTAGCACTGTGAATTAATCAAATTGTGTGTTAATCACAAGCTAATTTTGTTCTCCAGTTTTAGTTAGCAATTCCTTGAAAGGTAACAAGTCTGGTTAAGTTGGATGAATTATTATTCTCTTCAATTCCAAAGCTTTGATCTATCTTTTTCTATTTCTTTAAAAACCCCAGTTAAAGTAGGTTTGAAGTTTATGTTTGATCTTAGAACGATCTAGAAGCTCAACACCAGCAGGCCCCTTGAACATTATAATTCACATCAACCATTGAGTGAAGTTAGCACAGTCGAGAACCAATTACCAGGACCTTGGGAGTTAGATATCCATGTGTTATTCTTTCTCTTTTAGGAGAGTAGAATAGCGATATTATGTTTAACTATTGCTATGTTATTCTATCCATCAACAAGAAACTGGTGCTAGAAGGAGGACCTAGAAGAACAAGCTGGATAATATTGGGTTTTTCTCACCAGAAAAGTCTTGTAGAGTTCTTCGATCAACTGAGAATCCACCACCTTTGATAGAACTCAAGACCCCAACAAGACACAAGATTCGCAAGACTGGGGTAACCATCATACCACCCTTATCAACTCCACTCACTCCACCTGGCTTTTCACCAATACCCCAGTGGATACCTATCAATCCACCACCGAATTCATCTCAATTGCCATTACAGCTGATTCGACCCATCCAACAGCTGGCTCAACCACCACCACCACCACCAATGGCATTTTTTCAAAATAATCCCTCTCCATTGGGGACTATTCCTAGAGGTTTTTATGATATGCCTAAGAATCTTGATAAATTATGTTCCAAATACATTCATGGCGAATCAAGGAGTGTTGAAGAGCACATACAAGCTTTTAAGGATGCTTGTACTAGAGCTTAGATATCTCACCATGATGTAGTTTGTAGGTTGTTCCCTTATTCCTTAGGGGATATGGCATACAATTGGTACCTAAATCTTCCTTAGCATTATATTCTGAGCTGGACAGACCTGGAGAATGCTTTCATCAATCAGTTCAGAATCTATGTGGATCCAGCCATTTTGTTCCCCCAATTTGCTACCATTAGGAAGGAGCCAGGTGAACCTTTGCCCTTGTTTAATACCAGGTTTCAACGAATGTATAGGAGACTGCATGACCCCTATCTAATCATTGAGAATAGTGTCATTCAAGCGTACTTTAGAGTTATAGACCCTTTTCTTGGTTTGTTCCTACAAAGGACTTATCAGCCGGCAGATATTGATTCCTTGTCTAAGGTTTATCATCTAGCTATCAAGCTACAACAAAAAATTAGCTCTCAACAAGGAAGTTTGGGAGGAGGTTTTCCTTCGATAGGGTATCAGATGCATAGCCCAACCCCTTTATTCAATATTATCCCAGGAATGTCTCCTTCCCATTATGGACCTATGTCTGAGTTGCAGACTCAACCTCCTGTTCCATTATTTGCTAATGGAAATCCTGACTTCTTTCAACAATCACAGGCTCATCATAGTCCACATGGTCATCATAACCAAACTGGAACACCAAATCATGGCGGTCAGCCACTTGTTGCTAAGAATGTTGAAAGTGAAAAGATAGTTCAACTCACAAATGAGGTGGAGACCCTAAAGAAAACTTTGTCTCAAGTCACGAATGACATGGCTCAGCTTAGATTGAACCCTTCTCAGAACCAAGGTAATTATCCTAATCAGAATAATAACAATCAGGGTAATTATCAAAATAACTATAATCACAGCCAGAGGGGTTATTAAGGCCAAAACTCCCCTAACCAAGGCTATCAAAACCAAAATAGAGGATATAACCAAAGGCAAAATAACAACCGACAATGGAATATAGGGCCAAATAATGGTGGAGTTTCTCACAATTACCAAGCTAATGAGGAAAGGTCACACACTGCAAATTCCGTTGACCTTAATTTTATGACTAACTAGTGCAGGATGCATGATACTACAACCCATTCTGAGGTAAACTACCCTAAAATGGAGAAAGTTGTCAAGATGGCACAGGCAGATGCCCAAACGTTCCAAGGGAATTCAAATAAAGAAGGTGGCTCAGTAGATACAGCAATGACTTATGACCTCTTCGAGGAAGAGACTTCATTCCCAATGCAGAGTGAGAATGAACCAAAGGAAGATATGTATGACGCCCAAGCCTTTCAGACAAAGGAAGGACACTTCCTAAGAAATTAGAATAAGGTTTTGTTCACTACATCAGTGCCACCTAAACATATGGTGCCTCCAAATCAACGTGCTGACAATAACCCTCCTCTGCCAAAAGGTCCACCCAACTTCCATAACAAAGGTAATTCATCTGGGATTGTCAAAAGTAATGCAAGTTATAACATAGAGTTTGATATTGTTTTTGAGATGCAGAAACAGAAAACCTCTTTATCATACTTTGATATCCTAAAGTGGTGCCCTGCTCAATGAGAGATAGTGTTGAAAGCTTTGGAAGAAGGGGATAAATCAAAAGAGAAAACCAGGGTGGCACCCGCTGCAGACATGAACACAACTTTTTACAAAAGCAAGGTAGGTACCCCACCATTTCTTTTGAGTTTGAGGATCTGTGGGAAGAATCTACATTATTTCCTACTAGATTCAGGGGCTTTTGGCAATGTTATGCCATTTTCTGTATGCAAGAAATTGGGATTGAACCCTATCCAAACAAACAAGAAGGTCATCCAGCTTGATAAAATAGAGGTTAATGTGGTTGGAAAATTGAGAAATGTACACGTGCAAGTAGGGTCTGACCCCAGGATTTTAACCAATATAGATATTCAAGTAGCAGACATTCTCGAGACTTATGGTATGCTGTTGAGTAGAGATTTGATGAAAAGTATAGGGGGATATCTCTCCCTCGACTTTTCACATATGTGGCTACCATGGAGTGGAATTCTTACGTAGATTAGGATTGAGAGTGAACCTCGCCTCAAGCATATCATCATTGAGTATGATTATCCTAACGAGGTAGCCTATTTTGAAACTGAGATAGGGGTTTATAAAAGAGAGGAAATTCTAACATTTTCAGTTCTTGATTCTAAAGACATGTCAATACAAAAGTTCCCTGATTTTATGATTAATGAAAATCAATAGGCATTGATCAGGAAGCTGCAACATGATTAGCTGGTCTTAGGGGAAGACATCGATTTGCAAAGTATTTTACTCCCTAATTGGTGTAGGATACACTACCAAAATCATTCGGAATTGACTTGCCAACCCCGCCTCAGCATTTTAAATCATGTTTCCCAAGCTGAAGAAACAAGCCTAAGTCACCTTGAGACCATTATAGATCACTTCTCATTTGAAGCCAAAAATGCAATAATGTTAACCAGGGATAATATACCTCCAAAGGAATTCTCTCCTCAAATTGAATTTATCCCGGTTACAATACCAGAACAACCCCAAGGTTTGTTTCATATCCCTACACTCACAAGTATATCAAAACCCAAGGGGTTAATCAAAGATACAAGTGACTGTCAGAAGGATAGCCATGGATTATATGATATATTTGTGCAGGAATTGGAAATTGCACCTGAGAAACCTATTGAACACTTGTTCCCAATATTAGATTCAAAAGACCAAGTGGCCCCACCTATGGCTCATCTTATCCAAACACCCACAATAACCTCGAAAGGATCAACCCCAGCTCATGATCAGCTGTGGACCCTCACGTTTGATGGATCCAAATCCAAAACAGGTTGTGGTGTTGGGATTGAATTAACCAGCCCGAAAGGGAAAACTTTATTTGCTTCTTACAGGTTGCAGTTTAGATGCACTAACAACATAGCAGAATATGAAGCTCTAGCTCGAGGGTTGATGTTTGCACATAAGAAGAAAGTTACAGCATTAATGGTTAAAGGAGATTCAGAAATAGTTATCAAGCAAGTGTGCATCCAGTACACATGTTATAATAAAAGGCTAGCAGCCTATAGAAATTGGGTATGAAACTCGATTGAAGACTTCGATGCTTTTGGGATTAGCTTAATCCCTAGAGAGGAAAATCAAATAGTTGATTCATTAGCTGTTGCCACAAGTACCCTAGAACCCATCCAAGGCTCCAAGCTTAAGAGATTCTTTGTAGAATTGATATCCACCCCAGCTGTTCCTGATAATGTCAGGAACTTTCAATTTTTTGATGATGATCGACATATCCTTGATTTTCTAGCAAGCTCAGATATTTTTGAAGGACAGATCATCGATGAGTCCAACAGGGATCAAGGAGACTGGAACCCCAAAGACTACGACACAAGGGGGGTCCTCAATTTAAAAAGCATTAGCATTCCCAAGGGAATGGTTGCCTTAGAAAGAATTTTTGATTCAGACCCAAGGGCTCGGGAGAAGATATCAATTGCAGATAAAGGAGGTGAATATGAAATTGTTAACCTGGTTGATTCTGGCCCTGCAAGAAATGTTTACATGGGGAAAGCTTTCCCTGAAGCAATTAGAAAATATATACTGAGAGCATTGAAGAAGGATATTGTTGTAATAGCCTGGTGGTATGAGGATCTGAAGACATTTGATGCCTCTGTTATGACTCATACTATTCCTTTGAGGCCTGAAGCTAAACCACTTTGACAAAAGCAGCGGCCTGTCAACACCCTGATTGAACCACTGATCTTCAAGGAAGTTCAGAAATTGCTCTCTGCAAGAATAATCTTCCCTGTACGACATTCAACATGGGTGGCAAACTTGGTTCCAATCCGTAAGAAAAATGGGGAGATTAGGCTATGTGTAGATTTCTGGAATTTGAACAAAGCTTCAATAAAAGACAACTACCCACTCCCTTCACTGGATGAAGTCTTGCAGACTATCAACGGGTCTCAGATGATATCATTCCTGGATGGTTATTCTAGATACAATCAGGTGATGGTTAACTATAAAGACAGAATAAAGACAGCCTTCACTACTAAGTGGGGAACATTTGCTTACAGAAGGATGCCATTTGGTTTGATAAACGCTGGAGCAACCTTTCAGTGTGCCATGGACGTAGCATTCAAAGATCTGATTGTAAAATGCATCATCGTTTACATGGATGACTTGAAAATATTCTCTAAAGATATACTAAACCACGCTGCAGACTTAGCTAAAGTTCTTGAGAGATGTATCCAGTATGGCATCTCCCTGAATCCTAAAAAGTGTGTGTTCGGAGTTTCTGAAGGGAAAATTTTGGGACACAATCTCAGAAAGAGGAATATTGATCGATCCAGACCGAGTTGAGTCCATTCTAAAGATAACCAGGCTAGGAAGCAAGAAGGAGATGAGATATTTCTTTGGAAAGATCAACTTTGTGAGAAAGCTTATAACAGGTTTTGTAGAAATTGTAAAACCATTGAACGAAATGATGAAGAAAGATGTGGTAATACAATGGAGTAATGAAGCAAAGGCCGCATTTTCTCAAGGCAAACAATCCATTTCAGAAGCACCAGTCCTCACTAGCCCTGACTACTTGAAGCCATTCTATATTTATTCTTTTGCTTCTCAACATTCCTATGTAGCTGTCCTAACTCAATGAAGAGAAGAGGGAGAGGAGAGGCCAATCGCCTTCATGAGCTCTCCATTCAAGAATGTTGAAATCAAATACCATCCTCTTGAAAAACAAGTTTTTGCGCTATTCAGAGCTATCAATAAGTTCAGGCACTACATTCTCTGAAGTCAAATTATTGTTGTAGTTCCTGATGCTACTGTGAAGTCTCTACTTATGCAGAGCGAGCTGGGGGAACGAAGAGGGAAATGGATGGCCATTTTGTAAGAGTTCAATCTAGAGATACACCCTATGAAACTTGTTTGAGGTTTGGACCTGTATAAATCCATAGCTAATGCTGGTGAGAACATTATTTTCCAGAAATACACAACACATTCATTTTCAAACGACCCTTGGTATGTCGATATCATCTATTTCATGCTCAACAATTGGTTCCCAGAGGGAATGAATACAACTCAGAGGAGAGCACTGAGAATGAAAATCTCTCATTATATGCTCAAAGGAGGATTTCTATACAGGAAGAATTTCGAGGGGGTGTACATACGATGCCTTGATCGGCAAGAGGCTAAGCATGTAATTACTGAATTTCATGGGAAACATGGCACAGTTCATGGATCTGCAAATTTGTTAGCACATTAGATTCTCAGATCTGGTTACTACTGGTCGTGTGTGTTCAAAGATGTCCATCAGCATGTAAGAACATTTCACATATGTCAGATTTCTACATCAAAAGAATGCCATCCAGCCATGCCATTGCAACCTGTTTACGAGGTAAGACCATTTGCCCAATGGGCGCTAGACTTTATTGGGGTAATTAACCCAAATTCTTTTGCAGGACACAAATTTATTTTGACTGCCACTGATTACTGCATAAGATGGACAAAATCTATACCTTTCAAGAATAGCACAATAGAGGTAGTGATCAGGTTCCTCACCGAATGCATCACAACTAGGTTTGGAGTACCCTTTGCATTGGTATGTGACAATGGCTCTTCCTTTTCTTCTGCTGAGTTTATTTCATGGGCTTATGATCACAAAATTGTTTTAAATTATTCTTCAAACTATTACCCACAAGGAAATGGAGTTGCAGAATCAACTAATAAGAATCTTCAAATTTATTTTGGCTGCCACTGATTACTGCATAAGATGGACAAAAGCTATACCTTGCAAGAATAGCACAATAGAGGTAGTGATCAAGTTCCTCACCGAATGCATCACAACTAGGTTTGGAGTACCCTTCACATTGGTATGTGACAATGGCTCTTCCTTTTCTTCTGCTGAGTTTATTTCATGGGCTTATGATCACAAAATTGTTTTAAATTATTCTTCAAACTATTACCCACAAGGAAATGGAGTTGCAGAATCAACTAATAAGAATCTCTTGGGGGTAATTAAAAAACTGTTAGAGAACAATCCTAGGGACTGGCACACCTAGCTAAGATTTGGGTTGTGGGTAGATAGGACTAGGATCAAGGCTGCTCTAAAAACTTCACCATTTAAACTAGTGTATGGCCAAGAGCCTGTGTTCCCTGTTCACTTGCAAATACATAACCTTAAGTTTATGCAGAACTTCTACTCTAGTGATGATAGGATAGAAGTAAGATTAGCTACCTTGTTGAAATTAGAAGAGCAGAGGGATGTCGCCTTGCAGCAATTCTTTAGACATCAGGCTATTGTCAAACATTGGTTTGACAAAAGAGCCAAAATCAAGGCTTTCAGAATATCAGACCTTGTGTTGGTATGGGATAAAGCTAACGAAAAGACGGGCAGTCACCAGAAATTTGACAAGCTCTAGTTAGGTCCCTATCAAATTGTTGAGACCCTAGGAGAAAATGCTTTCTAGCTGAGTAGTCTAATGGGAGAACCTGTTCCATTGCCTATCAATGGAAAGTTTCTTAAACATTATTTCAAGTCGTAAAATTTGATAAATTTATGTTTTGTATGTAAATAATTTTCTGTACATGCATGTAAATAATTTGTTTTTCTTTTTGTTTTTGGTTTGTTTGTTTTTTTGTTTGTAAATATTATGTTGTTCTGCTTGTAAAAAGTTTTGTTGTTTGTTTGTTTATTCTTTCTTTTTGTTCTGTTGTTTCCTTTGTTGTTTGGTTTTTGTCTTGTTTTGTTCTTTGGGGTTTCTCTATTCTTTCCATCTCGAAATGGCGGGTTGCTATCTAAAGTATACTTTGGTTATTAGGAGAGAAGTGGTTTAGATATTTTCAGGTTTCTTGATAAGGTGATCTTGTCCTAAATTCGTTGTTTTATTCCCATTGTCAATAAGAGTTGTGGAAAGTCTTGAAAACAAGGTGCAAAGTGAACAATCTTCATTAGCTACCTTTGAATTTGTCACAAATCATCAAGATCGCCTCCTTTTGTAATGGTATATTTGTCCTAGGGCGATGGTGTTGTAAGATTTGAGTGAAAAATCTGATCCCCCATATGCTGTTATGAGGTCCATGGTAGTTTTCAACCCAGATCAAATGTCAAACATCTAACATATTGAGAAACATTGAATGAAATATCTGAAACTCCAAGAGAAAAGAAAGAAAAAAAAGAAAAGGAAATATCTAAAAGAAAACAAGACTCAATATGAATGGTTAATTCCAGTATCTCTACCGGGGCTATGGATGCTTGGTTGGCAATAGAGCAATGTTGTGAGAAAACTAGAGGTATCTTCGTCAGGGCTATGGACGCCTGACTGGCAGCGGAGCAATGCCCAGGATATCATTGCACAACAGCTAAAGGGAATCAACTCATGTAGTTCAAATCTTGCACATTGTTGTTCAAAAGATGAGGAAAACTTTATACAAGAGTGATGCACCATCAAGCACACACATAGACTCAGGGGTAGCCAATGTTGAGTTACATTTGAGATTCTAGCTCAACCTTGATTGTTAAAACTGACCCAACTCGAGTTGTGATGTTCATAAACCAGAAGTTCTGGGTAGCTGAATCCTTCAGTTTCTTGAAAATGGTTAAACCATTTTCCCAGCCGAGCTGCCATTTGTTATGCCTTGCATAACCACCCCATTTTATTCTGGAACAAAATGGGTCCCCCTTTTCTTTTGTCTTCATTGCCTTTGGTTATTTGCTTTGGTCTTAGGAGTTCTTCTGTTTTTCTCCTAACTCTGTCTTTTGTTCTATCTGATTTGATTCTGCCTCGGCTTGAGTTGGTTTTCTTCTTGCTAAGAATTGAATGAAATGATCATAAATAATGTATGACCATTTGCTTTTGATAACTAATGGATGCACTTGTTTTGCAGGATTCAATTATTCATCTAAAGATATCTCTCAAGGAAGTCAATTGGAAAGCTTCCTCAATCCAATTTAGCATAAAACTCCTTGAGAAGAAAGTCGTTGGGACCTTTCAGATGTCTTGCCGACTAGCAGTGTGTTATATCATTTGGGATCCACCGGTCGCCTAGACATTTTAGTCACCATGAGGTTTTATATGTCTCTCTGCTTGGGAAGTCTCGCCAAAGGTTCATGGTTCGGTGTAATGTCTTGCCGACTAAAGGAGGTCTCACTGAAGAAGGATGTCATCGGAGAGAGTGGTTTACTTTTGGCATGAATTCTTGCCGAACGAGGGGAGTCTTTCCGAAATGAAGTTTGAGCTTGGGAAGAATTGTGGCTTCGATGAAAGGTCTCACCGAAGAGGAAAGGTCTCACCAAAGGGTTCTCCCTTCGGTCTGATGTCTAACCAACTACGGAGGGTCTCGATGAAATGGTGTGGCTTCAGGGTAAAGTCTCACCGACAAGGTGGACTCTTGCCGAAATGAAACGGTGTCACCAAAAGATTTGAGTTTGGCATGACATCCCGGCGACTAAGTGGAGTCTCACCAAAAGGGATGGTGCCTTCGGAATAAGGTTGTGGTTTCGGGCAGATGTCCTACCAGCAGGGTAGAGTCTTCCTGACTGATATGAGCTCTCGCTAAAACAAGGTGGCTTCGATGAAAGGTCTTGCAGACCTGATAGGGTCTCACCGACATGGAATGGTGGTCCCAGATGGAGGTCTCGGTGAATGGTTATGCCTTCAGCATAAGGTCTGGCCGAAGAGGTGAGGTCTCGGCGAAAAGAGGTGTCATCAGGGAGATGTCTCGCTGATGGTTGTTAGTCACGCCGAGGGATTCTCCCTTGGACGTAGTGTTTTGAGCTCGGTGAAAGGTCTCGCCAACCAAACAGGGTCTTGCCGAGATGAAATGAGCTCGGGGAGAATGGAATAGCTTGGCATGATATCTCGCCGACTGGTGGTATTCTCACTGACATGTTTTGTGCCTTCGGTGTAACATGTTGAGCTCGATATGATGTCTTTCTAAGTGCGATTGTCTCGGCAATGAAAGGGAATATCGCTATAACTTTGGTTGCCCGTCGTGATGTCTGGCCAAACCGATGGTGTCTCGCTGAAGGATGAAGGGATCGATATGAGGTCCTGCCGAGAGAATAGAGTCTCGCCAATGGATATGTGGCTGCGGTGGGACTCATCGTCGAGAGTTTGCATTCGACAAGAAGTCTTGCCGACAATGAGGAGTCTTGCCGATAGTGATGAATTTTCCAATGGAAAAGGGGATATCGGTGTGACTGATGGGAGCTCGCTATGACCTCTGACCGATAACGATTGTCTTGTCGATGGTTTTTGTGATATCGATATAACTTTTGCATTCGATATGAAGTCTTGCCGACAGTGGTAAGCTATGTTGATCGTTGCTATAGAGCATAATCGCATCGGGGAGACACGGCAAGTGTCTCACCGACATGCGATTATGTTCGAATGACCTTTGACTGCCTGGAAATCTTGCGTGGCATATGTTCCACCAATCGAAAGAAGCTAAAGGGGCGGGCCAGTGACAGTTTGACTAATTGACTATTCTTGCAGGGAGGATCAACAAAGCATAAACGACATAGATTTACTCTAAGATCAAAAGCGATGGAGTAGCTCGGTGAACAATGGTGTGGAGATCCAACAGAAAATCTGATGCTGCTTCTAGAAGAGGTCAACTTGCAGGAAGATCTAGAGCAGGAAGAAGGCCGAAAGGAAGAAGAGGTTGTCAGTCTCAGGGACAACTATGAGGTCTACTAGAAAAAAGGTAGATCGATATTAATGGCTATACTCTAGAGCATTCAAAGTAGCTCTAATGGAAGTTCGAAGGTGGACACAGAGGCCAGAAGTTAATGTTGTGGTTGTAAAAGATATGAAGGCTTCTCCTAAGGGAGATCCTTCACCAACATGGACACGGGGATGCACATTGAGTGTAGCATTAACTTCATTTCAAATGATCTAAGGGAAGATCTTTCTAAGGTCTGATATTTTGTAAACCCTAAAACAGGGGTCGACTTTCTCTTTGGCACGTTCTGTATATATGTCATTTTTTTCCTCTTTTAAGAGGGTACAAGTTTTAGAAAAGATAGAGAGAGATATTTTTTTTAGAAATCAGTAGTAGTAAAGGAACTTAAGAGTAGCAGTAGAGTAGGAGTTAGATTCGACAGAAGGCAGGGATGTATCTTTCAAGTTTTCTTAGTGTAGATGGAGATGATTTGAAGACATGGATTTTCTGTATGCTGGTGATTGTGCGAGATTTGTAAATGTTGCTTATATGTTTCACTAACAGTAGAAGCAACCAGATTTAAATCTACTTCATGTTGTGTTCCAAAATGGTATTTATCTTGGGTTAATCATTTGATTTGAGAAGCTTTCAAGGAATGAAGTTTTATTTTATGTTTTGTTTAAGTAGTAATTTGCAGTCTGCTGTTGAAATTAGCACTGTGAATGAATCAAACTGTGTGTTAATCACAAGTTAATTTTGTTCTCTAGTTTTAGTTAGCAATTCCTTGAAAGGTAACAAGTCTGATTAAGTTGGATGAATTATTATTCTCTTCAAGTCCAAAGCTTTGATCTATCTTTTTTTGTTTCTTTAAAAACCCTAGTTAAAGTAGGTTTGAAGTTTATGTTTGATCTTAGAACGATCCAGAAGTTCAACACCAGCAGGCCCCTTGAACATTATAGTTCACATCAACCATTGAGTGAAGTCAGCACAATCGAGAACTGATTACCAAGACCTTGGGAGTTAGATATCCATGTGTTATTCTTTCTCTTTTAGGAGAGCAGAATAGTGATATTTTGTTTAACTGTTGCTGTGCTATTCTGACCATCAACAGGACTCAATCCCATAATACTAATTTTTTAATTGAATCCTTGGTTTATTTGTGCACATAGGCCTTATTCTACCCTTACTTTATAAACTATGGGAGAAACATTTGTATAGGTATTTATTTGTATATTTTCCTTCCATTTGTGTGCCCCCCTCTAGTGTCAAAAGTTGCCAATAATCTAAAAAATAGTTGTTCATTTTATTAATTATTTGTTTTTACCCTTTTAGTATTTTTTGTTGTCTATTTCTATTGTTACTAGATATTTTTGGCTCAATTTCTTAAATACTACATCCTAATTCTCTTAAGAGTCATGGTCTTACTAGCCCCCTGTATTATTCACTAGTGTGTGCCTGTATTGATTGTCTATTTTCTTAAGGCTTCTTGGTCATAGAGTTTTATTTATTTGTGCAGTGATCTTACTAGTAAGAGTACATTACCTATATTCACAATGGTTCCATGTATAAGGGAAAAAAATAAATTTTAGCACCTAGTTGGCCATTTTGATTGTCTTGGATATGGCACATTCATTCAACTACCTTAATGGCTTCCACTTCACCATTAATGATTTGAATTGAATTGATCATCATTCCTGATGATTAACTCCCACTAAATATAGAAGATCTAATATCTTAAGACTAATTGTAAATGAATTTTTAATTATTATTTTTTAACCCCATAATAGGGTACTATCAATATATTATGTAAATTCAAAATGAAGGAGCCATTTTTTATCTTCATGTGAGTTTTGAAATATTGACTACTTGCTACTATATATGGATGTTATTTCATTATTTTGAGATTGGTCATTCATGATTTTCCATTAAACCAAAGTGCAAAGTATTCTAAGGTTTTAAAATTTGTTAGTTTATTCACCTTTAGAGCTATTCTTTAAGTTGTAGATAGGTACATAATGAAGTGTATGTATGCAACCACATGCTTCCTTGGCTCATTTTTGTTATTTTAGAGATTTTTTTGGGTATAGATATGCAACAAGATCTCTTGCCTATACAATTTTCTTCCACCATAATTGCTAGTGTGGTTATAGATGAAATAATTTATCACAAGCTATTATTTGAAATAATCTCTTTCTTATTATAGATGAATGTCAATTATTTTGGAGAATGATCATTAAGTACATGTGAATGTTATGCATCATACCTCTATTATTATTTAGTATTTCTATTTGTAATGGTTAAATATAACTCTATGACCTAATAAGGCACTAATTTAGAAGACTCTAACCTTCCACACACATTAAAAACAACAAAATATTACACCAATAGTTATAAGAACTGTAAATAGGATGTACACATTATGTTCATGGTTTAGTGATACAACCAAGAAATATTATTGAGTGACCATAGACTAGTTTACATTTAGAGGATCATGTCTAGTATGTTTATATCTTGCTAATGTGTAAAAATTATTGATTGAAATCATCTTAAGTATTACCACATTATTTCTATCCAAAAGTACACATCTAAGGTAGTATATCAACTAAAAATTAGGTCTAAGGATGCTTATGGGTCTTGATCTAGTGTCAATCATAGGGGATAAGTGTACATTTGGGTATAGCTACAAATTTTTCACAATCATATTATATTTTAAATGTTTTAAAAATATCCTAAGAGTACCTCTAGGAACACCCTCCTAAGTTTAATCTGAGCTCAAAGTGTAAGAGAGCTTTCCCACTCTTGACATAGGCCTTAAACCATCCACAATATATTGATGAACCTCTACATAACCTTCTTGACAATATATCCCCAGGCTTGAAGGTAGGAAGAAGTTCTAGAATTGTGGACCCATAATTTTGAGACCTAATAGTAAGAGTAATGTTAGACATAAAAAAATCATTTATTATAGAATCTTGGTTTTAAGATTTGGCACTAGTGGTATTCTAAATTTCTCTATATACTTGGGCCTAAATAAAATAACAACAAAAATTAGATACCCATTATCCTACATTAATGAGTTTTTTATCAACTTCAACATGTAAAGTTCTTCATCAAGCTTGATTTAAAACCTAGTTATCATCAAGTGTGGATAAAGCAAATGGGCATATTGGAATAAAAAATTCAAAACCAAGAAAGGGATATTTGATTTGTTGGAGTTACTATGTGTTTTATACCATGGTATAGCTACTTTTATGCATCTACTAAATGAGGTATTTATGACCTTGATGGATTCTTACGTCATTGTCTCTTGATTATATTTTGTTGTTTAGTATAAGATATGCAGAGGATGTTTTACATTCAAATTATTCATTTGAATTTCTAAAAGATGACCATATTTATATTAAGTGAAAACAAATGTGAGTTTACTAAAACATAATTAGTGTATTTTTATCACCTAGTTGGTAATGGGGAGGTGAGGATTGATTCTTCCAAAGTTGAGGCAATAATAAAGTGTACAAAGCCTAAAATAAGCATTAAAAAAGGGAACTTTATTGGAGAATTGCAATACCTTCAGAATTTTTGAATTATTTTTATTATATGATTTCCCTTGAAACATAAAAAAATCCCTAGTGATAAGAAGAAGCGGAGCATGGAACAAGAGATGTGGATTTCTAATAAAGAGCAAAAGAAAACTAAGAACTCAAAGGAGAAGACTACTTGGGAGGGCTCTTTGGACACTCTATCTAAAGAATGGAACTATGTCTACTAAGTAGTTTTTTCCTATTGTTTTTTGTTTTGGTTTTTGTAGACTATTTTTTTTTTGGCCTGGGTTCTATTTATGTTGTTTCTTTGCTAAGTTTTATTACTTCTATGCTTGAATGCTTTAAGTTTCTCTTGTACTAGGTCTCGGGCCCTTCCCCTGCTTATCTAATCAAAAACAAAATAGAGTATAGATTTTTACCATATTCTTAGATGTGAATATTGACACCTAGATGTAGTCTAATCTAGATAAATAAGCATGGTGTATGATCTTACCTGAGTTTATTTTCTCTAAGTATACTATTTTCATTCCATAATCAATAATATTTGTATCTTTCAAAACAAGCAAAATGGAAGGAGATATGTTATACAAAAAGGATGAGTAAAATTAAGGAATGAGGAACTTGGTTTTGTTAATTGATGTTTCTTGTTTAGGGCTCAATACTTGCTAAAAAATCTATCAAGATGTCATTGTTCTCTCAAAGGGGTCCATCCTTCCATAAATTTGTCCTATCTATAGAAAAATCTAAATAATGATGTACTACAAGCTAGAAACCTATAAAATGGACATGTCATAATGACAAGTAGTATTCTAGAATAAATAACAATATTGTTGTGATGGCCGCATTTAGGGCTTCCTACAGAGGTGTACAGAATGCAAATGAAATGAAAGGTTCTACTAAATCATGGTGTTTCCCTTTCTCTTATGTGGTGCAACAAGGTAAGATGTCATCAAATATGGGAAATGGCTCCTCTGTAACGATGCGCAGTGGGAGTTTGGGAGGGATTCCCTCCTCTGTTAGGGTTCCAGTTGCTCAGGTTGGGGTGTCGGCTGAGGTCTGCAAGAAGCCCGATGGAAGGGGTGCAAGGAAGGATATTGGAGTACAGAGTAGGGGTTGAGGCTTCACCTCAATTCCAATGTGTTTGGAACTGGAACTATTACCCTTGCGCTATGCAGAAACATACCCATCAATTTCCCTAGATGAGGACTTAGGGAATGAAATCGTGGAGAATGAAAAATATTTTGCAGAGCTAGGGTTCATTGGCAGGTTCAAAGGCTTCTAGTTGGATCTTGCAGAGCTTCACAAGTGGATATCAAAACATTGGAGCCCAATTCTGGGAGGTGATGTACAAATCTATCCTAATGCAAAAGGTTTTTTTATGGCTGTTTTTTACAATGAAAAGGATAGAAGAGTTGTGCTTTGTGATTCTCAATGGAGCTGGGGAGATAAGCATCTTCTATTGTTGAAATCGTGGCACCCAGAATTTAACCCTAACATTGAATCATTTGGGAGGGTACCTATCTGGGTAAGACTTCCATTCCTCCCTCTTCATTTCTGCTTTGAACCTTGCTTTGAAGCTTTGGGCAATGCATTGGGGAAATTTTTTGGATGTTGATGAAGATACTCTTAATTTCCTACACACTACATATGCTTGTATTCTGATAGAAATGGACATCACAAAGGCTCTTCATGTGACTATATCATTGAAATATTCTAGTGGTGTATGGGAACAACAATTGGATTATGAAGTCTTACTATTTAGATGTTGTTGTTGTTTTAAAACTGGGCATATTGTTTAGCATTGTTCCAAATGTAAGAGGGACAACCAAGCTTCATGGTGGAAAGAATTTTCTCCCCACCATTATTCAATGGAAAAGGATGGATTGGTCAAGAATGAGTTGAATGAAAAAACTGAGTGCCCAGCTCTAGCTGAACCCCCTAAGAAGGATTTAGGAATTTTTGCATACTTTCCCTCTGGAGTGGTGCAGGGCAGTGTTAAAAATGGAGAGGGTGGGGATCGGTCATTAGTGGAGGGCTCAACCGCCTCTGAAGGAAGCAGTGTTCCAGAAGAAGATCTTAGAGAACCAACTTGGACAAATGACCAAGAAGAGAAGTGGCACACGGTCCAACGAAAGAAGAAGAAGAGGGATGTTGTGTTTAGTATGTCACTCCAATCACATGATAAAAGGAAGAGTAGGAAATAGGCAGTATTTGGCTAGTTTAGGTAGTGTGATGTTGTTTTCTTCTATGTATTTTTGTAGTTGTAATGTGTATTTCTATTTTTGAAGCTAGTAATGCTATTGAAGGGGAGGAGGGTAGTTTGGTTTTCTGGAATTGGTGCCAAGGTTTTTGTTGGTTCTCAGTTGTTTAACTCCTTTGTTGTAACTATTGGTTGTTTTTTATTAATAAATATTGTGGGGTTTCCCTACCTTTACCGATCAAAAAATATATATTCTAGAATATATAGAGATAAAGAAATTAAAGGACCATTCTAGAATATATAAAATAAATATGTCAAAAAGAAAACCTACAAGATAGTATTTTCAAAGAAAACACATCCTGCAAAATAATTATGTCAAAAAATCATCTTAAAAAAAATGTTAGGACATCATAATCAATGTCTTAACAAAAAAATTTACTTATGTATATATATGCTCTATATGAAAGATATTAGGGAACATTTGTAAAAAAATATGATCTTGCATAGCATGAGAAAAGGGTGTCTATGTCAATATAGGGGAGAAGATATATGTAGACATAGAGAGGAAAGCCTCTACATAGATACATTAGAGAAAATAAGATTTCTATGGGGATGTTTAAGGAGATACATCTATCTAGAAATATAAGGGAGAGAATGGAATTATTAGATAGACAAAGAAGGGAGATGTTTATATAAGAGAAGAGAATATGTGATTCTTGGTCTTTTGTACACTATTGGTAATAATCATGAG
>VDFB02387680.1:0-20590 GCA_007258455.2 Sequoia sempervirens | reverse complement strand
GCAAGAGCCCCGGGTCTTTTCTCCACTCAACTATATGAAATGCTTCTTCTTCCCACGCCCCATCCCTTCGTCTGCCACTCAAGGACGTTTCAAGAAGGAAGAAGATGCGGAAGCGAAAGAGATTTCTTCATAACTCCGATTTCCCCCGAGAATTCAAAATAATTCCATTTAATTATAACCATTCGATGCCAATATTTAATATCAACAAGTATTAAATTAATATTCAATCATAGTTCACTCCTCTTCTAATTTATTATTTATTATAGCATTATAAATCAATTTGAAATTCTCTTAAAGAAAATAATTAAAGATTAATATATGTATATATATTTAAAATTAACTTATAGAGTAATTAATTACTTTATATTATTTATGGCCACGTTACCATTTAGATATTTGTCATACACCGGCTCGAGATAGACAATAAAATTGATCCATGTTAATCGTGTCCTCTCCCTGATGATATTCCCCTTCCTCTCATGGCGTCAACAGTCCTGCATCCACTGACGAGGATTGTGGTTAGATCATTCTCAACGTTTATAAATATATTTCCACATATATATAAATATAATCTCACTATCACATTCAACTTTTCATGAACAATAATTCGCTGGGAAAATTAAAAGTTCGTTAACATTATAGCTACGATAAAAGATCAACTATTCATTCCCAATGTCATAATCACATGAAAGCGGTTATTTGCACCTAACATTGCCTTAGAAATACATAACCAAATATAGTCTCAATGTAAGGGATGTGACATACTCCTCCCCTTAAGAATCATCGTCCTCGATGATTGTTTATTCAAAGTCTTCAAACGAAACATAAAGATAAATATAATGTTCTCAATTGCTCTAAATAGATAAGGAAATTTTTAAAGGATTTCTTCATAATCCTTCCTGCTGGCTTTCATTTAGCTTTTCTATTTGTTAATGGCTTTCACCAATCTTTTATGCTCAATTTGATTTGTTTTCCATTTCAGATAACATTTCAAGACTAATGATAGGCCTACCTTCTAGCTTACCCAGCTTACAGGAATTTGACATCTTTCTGTCTAATGAATCATCTTGATAGCGAAATTATAAAGGTGGTTATAACAACGCCATAAAGATTATTACTCTTGCTGAGTATAGCAATCAATTATTTTTAACACAGTTTGACCAAGAGAATTCCACCAAAGGTTAACATCAACCTTCGCTGAAAGATTTTCCTCAAGTACCAGTTTCTAATGCATCATTAAAATAAACTATTAAACAATTACAAGAGAAAAAGTCATAATTAATTTATTTTCAATCTAGCTGTCCTCCAAGACTCGACTTGCCATTGAAGAGAGATTTCCCTTAGTTGCCATCTGAGCTCTGGTGTGTACCCCACTTGACCAACTCTGTCGCACTACTAAGGATTCCTTCCTACTAAGTACGACAACTCTGGTTGGTTGAGTATCTCACTACCTTGCTCGACTTGGAGAGACTAATCACCTAGGCTTACTGGCTCCCTGTCCACCCACATACCATAACACAAGTTTTCCTCCTTTGTAAAGTTAGGAACATGCAAGGTATATCTCCTAAAATTTAATTCCTTATAGATTCCATCAGAGGCCCATCCAAGACATGATAGAAATGTACATTTCATCCACCTGGTGAGCATCCAAATATATTCGTGGGTAACCCCCACAATACTTAGTTTTATGACAAATTATGAACAGTCTTATTTTCAGCAATGGCCAAAAGATTGAACTTATTCTCAGCACATAGTCAAATTTTGGTCAACTGACTCTATGATAACAACTTTCAAAATTCGATAGTTAAACCATTTCAAATTTAAATACCCCGACATTCCTTGCCAATATTAAATGAGAATTTCACCAATCTCCAAAGAAGTGCCATAATCTAGAGGAGCATTCCTTATGCATTATGTGACTTGACTAAGTCGCTAACATGGACGTAGATTCCTGCACTATTATCAGTCCTTCCAAAAATTTACAATAGGTTGGAGACTGTGTCACCAATGCATCAAACAATAAGTTCCCCCCAAACTTTCATTCTTAATTACAGCAATTGGTTTTCTCATAAATTTTCAGTGAACAAGTATTCCCTAGTTCTATACCATTTCCTCCATATTCCATTCCCATAGATCACTACTTGAGAAAACAATAATGCAATCACTAGCAACCGTGTAAGAATAAGCATGAAAAGCTTTCCCAATTAAGAGTGAGCTCTATACAATTGTCTGACCAAGGTACGGTGCGGTGAACATATAAGGAAACCAATGTATTATATTCACATCCAAGGTATGTGTGTTCTTGTTCATAACATGTGTTATAGATATCCTCTTAATGATCATCGGTGGCTTAACCAAACTGAGAAACCAATCAAATATCATTTGTATCAAGTTTCCACCATTTTAAGAATGCCATAAACCTGTGGGTTTGTATGTCCTTTTGTTACCATTACTAAGTTTACCACTAGCAAAAATGCTATAGTTAAAGACATTAGAGTCATTATGCCATTGCCAGGTGTTGCCAAGAAGATTTGTAATAACCTTGTAGAGAAACAAGCTTTGTGTCATGTTTTGAATTGCAACCCTCTCACTCTTATTGACTCATAACATTGATCTACTATCTCTTCTCAGGTAGATAACAGTAACTAAACGTGTCTAATTCACCAATTTTATCAGAATCACATATAAACTTGGTGTATCAAACATAAATGTTTTACGAATTTACACATTCACATAAGTTGTCTGCTTAACCGCTCTATTCACAAGGAAATATCTCTGTAGTGCCAATCATAGGAATATGTCCAAGAGTTCTACTTAATGATGTTTATCCAAGATTTGTATGAATATATCTGCACCATGAAATTTATTGCCACTGGCCTAAACACAATCACTGCTAAGAGGAGGAACCAATTCATCTGAAGTTCTTGGCAAAATAAATATATGAGATAACTATAATGCACCATATAAGCCAATACTTCCTGAGGTACCATAAAAATCAAAGTTCTTTCTTGTTGATTGTCATGTAAATATGTTTTGGAACCTGATAAAAAAAAATGTCCATACGTAATTCATTAAGGAACACAGTGAATGCTCTGTTTGTCATATAGTCAATATTCTTCTAACAAGTATTTTATCATTCCAGTAACATTGCAGACCATGCATGTAGCTAACAAACTTGTCACCTTAAGTTATCCATCATCTTGTCCTATGATATCTGCATTTCATGCTGCTCATGACAACAACTTCCTATCATAACAAAACAAATCCTACAACTCCTGATTCATCGATCTGATGAAGAACCAAAAGTGATATCCTCAACAACTTAATTTGTGATCTTACAATATTATCAATATGAGGTAACTCCTCTTCCATGAAATAATTAAACATCCATTCAGTTACTGACTCATTCTTCTACTCTCCACAAAGGAGTTAAAAGATAAAACACTAACTTGCTTCCCTTTTTCTCAAGTTATCTTTCATGTAACAACATGTTGTCCTTGACTATTGCTTTTCTTATCATCTTGATCCTTTAATTCCACTTGGCTCTTTCCGAACCATCTAGAAGTTAGACCAGATTTCATCTTATCTTGATATAATTTCAAGGATTTCCGATGCTCAAATGCCCCTGCACTTGGTTGATTGCTTCTGGATCTTTCCAATCCTTTAGCCCACAAGTTCAAATTAAGCTATTATTTAAGTTTTGATCACAATCCCGGTACCCTAGGCATACCTTGCCTTAACTTAGAATAATTTCATAATTATTTGATAACTCAAATTATTTCTAAGAGCATTTAACAGTTACAAGAAAAATTGTTTACAAAAACTATTATCTCTTCCTAAGACAAATTCAATTCCAATGGTTACAAAATGGCTATCACTCGCTGTGATAGGCTCAGTATAAGATTTGTTTATAGGATTGGCTATCACTTCCTGTGATAGACTCAATCACGTAATTGTTTACAGTAACTATCACTTCCTGTGATAGATCCAATACAAAAATGTTTCAACAATAACTATCACTTCCTGTGATAGATTTTTAATGCAAAATAACCACTCACTGTGATAGATTCAAAGCAAAGGTTTAAAAGGTTCACAAGGTCGGTTTCAATTTTCTGAGTTGCATGATGAGCCCCGAGGTTCAGTGTCGAACCTGGTAGCTCTGATACCATATGTAACAACCTTACCGGTCTACGGTTTTAAAAATTCAACCATTTAACGATTTCAGCCGAAGAACAACTAACTTGTTTTCATTCAAGGGTTTCCAAATCGTTTCAACTGTTCATTTTAAATTTAATCTAACTAACTTCCAAGTTTTCAGTTTCAGCTGAAAGGTAACATCTATTTGTTTCCATCAACCGACTCACTGAAGATTAAAACTAAATAACTGTCAAACTAGGGTTTTCCCCAAATAAAGATAATCACTCTAAAAGAGAATAATTACTAGGGCACGATTAACCAATTCGCATCCTTCTCCTACTTATAAAATCTAGGGCTTCATTTGCAGCTAAAAGAGAATTCAATCCATATGTCGTTACACTATACACTTCATCAACTATCTTTTAATTTCATTTTCAACTGAAAAGAAACTATTAACATCTAACAAGAATTTTGCAGAAGAATAATAATTACTTTTCTTTGCTTCCAGAAGATAATGAATAATTACTACAGCTATGAAACAATATAACAGCTGAATAAATTCAAGTAGCTATCTCTCTAAGTATCTGAGAATCTTACAATGTTCATTAACATAAGAATAGCATTCATGGCATAGATGAAATAGAAATTCAATTACCATTGCATGTACCTGGATTTACGAGAGAGGAAGAAATCCATTTGTCATCATCTCCATACTATCTTACTTGGAAATCTTTATCGAGGGAAAGAGAATTATCATCAGGGGCTTTACCGCCCAACCAAGACCTACTGGTCTCCCGAGTTTCTTCAACTGAAGAACCCGCCCTTCACGAGGGTAATCAACATGGATCAATTTATCATCATGTCTCTGAGCCTGATGTCCACGAACCTATACTACTGATCGATCCTTCCTCTATAGGTACCTCCTATCAAAAGAATCATCCTGATCAGAGTATATCTGGCCATGGAAGCTGACATTGCCGAACGGGCATCTACCTTGGCCAAGGATTTTTAATTAATTATTTGTGGCATCACTTAGCCGACAGCACGCATCCTTGCTCGACATGATAATACTTAGATCAAGTCAAATTTTACACTAGCAAGATTGATTATCTTTTCTTCTTAGTTTGAGGTTAAATCTTCACCATTAAGTTTCATTCATAATAAAGGAGATTCGTAGGCATTAAGGATTTTCAAGTCTCTCATATGTATCTCATAAAAGACTCAGAGAGCAATAATATGCACTAACCGACTTCCAACTAGAGGAAAGAGAATTTGGTTTAGCCAAATTGATAAAGTTCTTAGATGATTTCCAAATGGTTCAAACTGAACCCTGATTCATAACCTTTTCACTTATTTAAATTTAGGCTAATGTCTTATTGAAATCATAGAGCTGAAGAGACTAGGCACATAGTTATTCTCTTCTTATTTTAAATACCTGTTGATTACTTAATGCTTTTACTGAAGAATTAAAGACACAAGGCTCTTAGCTTTCTGCATCTTACCAGCTGATTTATATATATATATATATATATCCTGATTCATATCAACAGATCATCCACAATTAGGAACCATCAAGATTTCCAGAATGAACAGGTAATTCACTATTCAACCATTAAAGCTTTAGAACAGAGAAGAGGGAAGAGTTTTCGGTAAATACAAGCACGAGTTATGATGGCCTGAGGATAATTCCATCCCATTCAGATTCTTATCATTTCTCTTCTCTTGGGTTCATAACCTTAGGATTCTTTGTTTACTATCGTGATTTAGATCTAATCATAAAATAAGATTATTTGATGACTTAAAGGAAAGAGAAGGTAAGAACGTAGTTTAATTTAAGTGTTCTCCAAACTCCCATCTTTTAAAGATAGGTTAAGATCACGGTAAAGAAGGTTTACCTAACCAGATCAGACCAGTGTGAGTGATGTGAGTCTTGAGTAAGGCAGAGTAGTTAATGCACTCGGTATGACTTTGTTATACTCAAAGTTCAGGTGATTGGAATTCTAAATTAAGAGACTTCACAGATTGAACATGAAGAAGAGTCCAAAAACCTCCACAAGATCATCAAAACAGGGAATCAAGGTTTGCAAATTAGATCCTTAAACCGACAGGAAGAAATAAATAAGAAATTTGATGAGAATCTGCCTTCAGGGTCGGCTTGATTCCAACCCAACAAGGCTAAAGATTATATACAAGAAATTAGGTGTCAACCCAACGTTTTCAACAAAGAGTAACTAATTCGATTTAAATCATTCTCATGTATTTTCGTTGCCAAATGCATGTTATTCGACAAAGATATGGAGCAATGTGAATTTAAGTCTCATTCACAAAAGAAAGATTTGTTTACTTGCCTTCAAGAATTGGTGAAACCCCAAGCTCGAAAAAAGATCTCTATGCGCCACAGACAATACCCGTACAAGGAGAGGCGTAAGGAAATTCCTCCTCAAGACTGATCAAAGGGCACCATTGAAATTCTACGATATCAAGAAGCAGAGATTGGAATGCGAGATAACTTGCTAATAGCGCCTCACTTAAATCAATTCAAATTCCATTCTCTGATAAAAGAATGCGGCTTGAAAACTCTGGATGGTAAAAGGAAACCAAGCAAGTTTGTTGCTGAATGGAACCAGGGACGGAAGTGAAAGAAACGGATTCGGTTAAAGATTTATAGCACAGAGGCCAGAGATTCGAGATTTGTAATGAAAGATTATAATAATAGTGGATATCGATTGAAGGACTAGCTCAAACGATTAACTATCGAGAGAAGCAAGAGCCCCGGGTCTTTTCTCCACTCAACTATATGAAATGCTTCTTCTTCCCACGCCCCATCCCTTCGTCTGCCACTCAAGGACGTTTCAAGAAGGAAGAAGATGCGGAAGCGAAAGAGATTTCTTCATAACTCCGATTTCCCCCGAGAATTCAAAATAATTCCATTTAATTATAACCATTCGATGCCAATATTTAATATCTACAAGTATTAAATTAATATTCAATCATAGTTCACTCCTCTTCTAATTTATTATTTATTATAGCATTATAAATCAATTTGAAATTCTCTTAAAGAAAATAATTAAAGATTAATATATGTATATATATTTAAAATTAACTTATAGAGTAATTAATTACTTTATATTATTTATGGCCACGTTACCATTTAGATATTTGTCATACACCGGCTCGAGATAGACAATAAAATTGATCCATGTTAATCGTGTCCTCTCCCTGATGATATTCCCCTTCCTCTCATGGCGTCAACAGTCCTGCATCCACTGACGAGGATTGTGGTTAGATCATTCTCAACGTTTATAAATATATTTCCACATATATATAAATATAATCTCACTATCACATTCAACTTTTCATGAACAATAATTCGCTGGGAAAATTAAAAGTTCGTTAACATTATAGCTACGATAAAAGATCAACTATTCATTCCCAATGTCATAATCACATGAAAGCGGTTATTTGCACCTAACATTGCCTTAGAAATACATAACCAAATATAGTCTCAATGTAAGGGATGTGACATTCAGCAAACTTCAACCAGACTTCGCTTTGCCTCACGTTGGACAGCTTCCATGAAGTCGGTGCAATCTTCAAGGGAGTGACTAAGGATATTCATATTACAATTCAACATGTAAATACTATCACGACGATGCATACAAACATGCCAATCATAATTGAAGTTAAGCATGAAATGTTCCCGTCGACCACGCAAGGCAGACTTACCATCAATAAGCTTGCTAGTGGTATGGATTTAAATGAAGCTCACTTAGATTAAACACCGCATTCCACAATAATCTGAAGGCATGAAAAGGAAATTTACTCTACTTTAAGATCCTACTTGAATTAGAAGGACGAAGAAATCTTGCTAGCTGCTCACAACAAGAGATGAGATCATCATCAAGGAAAACTCTTTTTATTATGAGAGTGTTCACAACAATTTCTTACAAAGCTTTCAATGGAAAAACTTTCCCTCTTCTTCAAACTATGCTATGCTAACTCCAAGCTATCTCTCTATGCTCTGCTAGTCTATGATCTCTACTCTATGATCTAATGAATTACAAATGAGGGAGAGTTCCCTTTATAGCTGGCCAATATGAATGGACGGCCCAAGTCAAATTACAATGAACAGCTCAGATTGAGCCACATAAGCCCTGAACAAGATTCTACCCTAATAACTGCCAGAAGGTGGAGGCATGGTGCAATAAATGAGCACAAAATGACAAACTCCTCCCTTTGACCACTACGGGCAATTAATGCCCACTACCCTTGTAGAAGATTCTCGTCCAGGAACACATTCCCACTATTCTTCTCTCTGACTGCAAAATCAATGAATCGGGCCAGCATTGCTTCAACCTCTTGCACTGAAATAGATGGAGTGAGATTGAGCTGAAACTCGAGGATGGTGACCGTTTGCTCCTGCCAAATGCAAGATTTTCTCCAGGCCGCAATGGCTTCCTGAGTACTCTGGATGATGCTGGAGAAAGTGGAAACATTCTCAAAATCAACTTGGACAAATGTTCTCACCTCTGAGAAGAAAGTGTCATAACCCTCTTTCTTTGTATTATCTCATTTGCATAAGGAAACATTTATAGCCATCTCAACGTTTCTAAAAATTAGTCATATATGTCTTTCTGAAATAAGTTATTTAGTATTGCAAATACTATAATATATTTATAATGGATATATTTATAATGGATTATTTATAATATATTTATAATATATTTATAATGGATTATTTATTAAATCAAATATTCTTTGCAATGGACTATTTGTTAATTAAATATTCTTTTGAAATTATTATTTAATAAACTCTCTTTATTCAAATGTGTTTATCGAATCGGAAATCATGTTGCAAATTAAATGAAACAAAAGGGAGAACGATGCCGTAATAATCCAAACTCGTGATGACCTTGATTAGCAAATTATCGTTAATGGTAACCTTTGAACAGGTCAGGCGTTGCTTCACAATAATCATAATTCTTTGTGTTAGGTATTTACGGGATAATAATCTAACTCATTTGCTTTAGCCGTGACCTCTTGAAGGAATACATTCGCTAATGGTATGTCCCATCCATTCTCTGTAGTGAAGGGACATGATGCTTGATACTCACCATATTTATGTGTCTCCACGTGTGTAGGGAAGGATCGAAAGTTGGAGAATATAGACAGCGCATCCGCCATACCTCGTATTCGCGTAAGAGGTAGAGAAATCAAAGCTCTGAGATTTAAGCGATATACTCATATATAAATTATTTGAAATCGGGTATGCAACTACTGTACATAAACACAACTTGATTCTTGTTATTAATGTTAGCGTTTGTGAGGGAATTAGCAATAACCTCCTAGCTTTTAGCATGGCATTATTAGGAAGATTAATTACCAAATTATGTTCTTTCTTTGCAACTCATAAGAGAGGAGGATTGGACGCCCACGAAGGAGAGCAGATACTAGGATCTCTTCGAGGTAAGCTACCCTCTTGGATGACTACGGGTCTGCCCAGGAGGGCCGAGGGAGTCAATACAACAGGTGTTTATTGACTACCTTCGGGCTGAGAAGAGAGGCGCTAAGGGCATCCTTGTGCGTGGTCCACTCCTGCCCTTTATGAATTGGACGAGAGAAGTGGATAGTTTGGGGGTATTTTGCATTCCATTAATTTAATCAAGCAATCTATAGGTGTTGTGTAAAATTACATGTATTCTCTAATCAACAATGAGTAAGAAACTATCTTTAATATTGCTTCATTGTATTAAGCTAATGACTAAATTGATTGGTATTCTTATTTCATTGCACATATTGGTATTTTAGGTTTATTCTAAAACTTCATTCAAAAAGGGAAAATTACAATTGGTATCATTGCCACCTTCCTGCCACCTTGTGGGCATTAGTACATGTGAGTCTACCACAGGAGGAATCTTAAGACCGCTGACATTATGGGTGAACAATTGGGAAATGAACTTAGAACATTCATGGAAAATAATGAATGGAAAACACAAGCACTAATAGAGCAAAATGAAAAAACAAGCCAAGCCTTCCTTCAAGCCTTGCAAAATATGAATGCCACCATGAATAGCCTTAAAAATAGTGGTTCTAATGGTAGAGATATGAATTCAAACCAGTCTGAAAATAATAACAATAACAATGCTTCCTCAAACTCCAGAATTCAAAGACCAAACTTCTTGCCAAAGAAAGATACCTTAATGGAAGGGGAAAACACTCCCCCCTTACAAAATGCGGAGGATACCATTGCAGCTTATGCGAGATTAGATCCCGACATAAGAGAAATCGTATCCTTTAGAAATTTCTTAGAGGCCAAAAAGCTAGAAACTCCTCAAAGAGAGGGTAAACAATCAAGTAAGGATCTTAAACAAAAAGTTAATAAATTAACTCTACCCAATTTTGATGGGTCAAACAAGATTTCAGCCTACTCTTGGATACAAAAGCTTAATACCTATCTAAATTTAAGCCCCATGATTGAAAAAGATGCGGTACAATTTGCTGTATTACATCTTGAGGGGATGGCTCACGAATGGTGGCTCCACGACACCCTCACACAAGGTCATGATAACAAAATTTCATATGAGTTCACTCAAAAACTTCTTAAAAGATTCGACAGGAAACACCCACAAAAGGACTTCAAAGAATTAACTCTCTTAAGGCTGTGGGTATCCATTGAGGAATATGTTTTGGAATTCCAACAAATCTCCGTAAGAGTAAAAGGGATTGATGAAGACTGCCTCACCTACCTCTTTGTTGAAGGATTAAGAGATTCCATCATAAGGTTGGTGAGTGCCTTAAAGCCCGACTCCCTTGATGATGCCATTGATAAAGTACTCACACTAGAAGATACATCTACCCATGAAAAGTCATCAAAGCCATTCTCTTACAAGAAAGATGAGCATAAAAGGGACCTCTCTAATGGCAAAAGGGCAGAATTACGTAGGAAAGATCTATGCTACACTTGCAATCAAAAATGGTATAAGGGTCATAGGTGTAAAAGAGAGGACCTTGAGAAAGAAAGGGAGAGACTGAAAAAAGATCTGTGCTTTAGATGCAAAGAAAAATGGTTCAAGGGTCATAGGTGTAGAAGTCAAGCCCACAACATGGGACCCCTTTCCGATGGTGAAGATAGTGGGAACCCAGAAAAGCCAGAAGAATATGAGAGACCTAACAAAAAGATAAGGTATAGTGAAGAAGAAAAAGGAACCTTGGCAGCTATCTCAAGGGCCTCAAAACATCACCCTTTCCGAATTAAAAGCACAATCAAAGGGAAAAGGGTAGTTTCTCTTATGGATAGTGGGGCAACCCACAATTTCATTGACAAAAACCTAGCATCAAGGCTGAAACTTGGAACTCAAGAATTTAAGGGTTTTCAAGTAGCC
This sequence comes from Sequoia sempervirens, assembly GCA_007258455.2. Lineage (NCBI taxonomy): Eukaryota > Viridiplantae > Streptophyta > Pinopsida > Cupressales > Cupressaceae > Sequoia > Sequoia sempervirens. Next base: position 9,071 of record VDFB02387680.1, on the reverse strand, counting down.
TTAGCTGATGGTTCCACTACCTCTTGCAACCGGAAGATTCCGCAACTAGACATAATCTTATGGAAACACCCCACTAGAGAGGACTTCTATGTGGTTCACCTAGGAGATATAGACATAATCTTGGGCACCCCATGGATACACTCTTTAGGGCGGTTTTCCTTGGACCTTCCAAAGTTGGAACTATGTTTTTCACACAACGGTGAAGAAGTCCTCCTCAAAGGACTAGCTGACGAATCGCCAAAAATGGTTTCATCCAAGAAAATGGAAAAAATTGTAAGGTAAGAATAATATCAATTTTGATTAAAATATATATATATATATATATATATATATAATCATTGTCAATAACTTTACCATATTTCTAAAAAATTTAGTTTGCATGATGTCTAGAAAAGGGTAGGGTGAATGGGTGGTGCAGTGCATGATACTTGATAAGTCTATTTCACAAAGGAAAACCATTCACATTGATATTAAGCCTATCGTTAAAAGACACAAGAAAGAGTTTGAAGATATAACTCCCGGGTTACCTCCAAAAAGAGGATTTGAGCATACTATAGAGCTTGAGGAAGGAGCAAAACCCATTATTACTACACCCTACCGTCACCCAAGGGCTTATAAGGAGGAAATTGAGAAGGCCATAAAGGAATTATTGGAAATGGGACACATCCAGCCTAGTTCTAGCCCCTTTGCTTCATCAGTCATGCTTGTGAAGAAGGATGGCACGATGAGATTGTGCATAGATTATCAAGCCCTTAATAATAAAACAATCAAGAATTATCCCAAGGGTCGATGAATTGATAGATGAACTCCATGGTGTAGTATATTTTTAAAAAATAGACCTTCGTTTAGGATACCATCAAATAAGGGTCATATTAGAAGATGTTCACAAAACAACTTTTAGATGTCATTTTGGGCATTTCGAGTTTTTAGTCCTTCCTTTCGGCCTCACCAATGCCCTAGCTACTTTCTAGTCTTGTATGCATGATATTTTTAGGGGACAATTGAGGAAATTCCTTCTTGTATTTTTTGATGACATCTTGATCTACAACAAGACATGGGAAGAACATTTAAGACATAGATGAGGTATTGGGAATACTTGAACGACACTCTCTATTTGCTAAAATGTCCAAATGTGAATTTGAGATGGAAGAGATTTTGTATCTGGGCCATAAAATTAGTGCGTAAGGAGTAAAATTTGATGAAGAAAAGATAGAAGCCATCAAGAGTTGGCCCAAGCCTAGAACCCTGATTCACCTTAGGGGTTTCCTTGGACTTTGTAGCTACTACCAAAGATTTGTAAAAGGTTTTTCAAAATTAACCTCTCCTTTGGCAGACTTAAGAAAGAAAGGAGCATTTACATGATCAGAAGAAGCTCAACTAGCCTTTGAGAAGCTCAAAGAAGCCATGAGTTCATGCCCAGTCTTGGCAGTACCAGATTTCTCTTCACCCTTTGAACTATGTTGTGATGCCTCAAGAGAGGGCATCGGTGTTGTACTTATGCAAAAAAGGCATCCCATAGCCTTTGAAAGTACGAAACTTAAGGAGTTTGAAAGAACTTATTCCATCTATGATAAAGAAATGTTAGCAATCATGCATGCTTTAGATAAGTTTTGTAATGTCCCCTTCTCAATTGTGATCAATTCAGTTGACCGTTAGCCTATTCCGGAGACCCGTAGGCTACTCGGAGGGTGAAATTAGGGTTTATTGTTTTTGAGGAGGTTGTTGCTTGATGTTTGGTGTTTGGATTGTAGATTCTTTTTGGGTTTTTAGAGAGCTTCGCAGTGGTATAGCTTGCATGGTGATCCGAACAACTTCTGGGATTTGCTATTTTTAGTAAATTCCATTTCTGGCAGTGGTCATGTTGGCTTCAATGCAGTTGGCTCTCTTCTTCAGCCAGTTCAGTTGGTATTTTGATTTTTGGCCTTTGGATGCATTTTTTGGAGAGATAAGTTGAGCTGATTTAAATAATATTATATTTTAATGTTATGTTTTAATGTTGACCCCTTGGCCTAGCTATATCACTTTAAGTTGTTTTAAAAGGGGGACTTGAAGGGTGAATGCCTCATCAAGAGGTAATTAAATATTTCTAAGGCCAATTTTATGAGGAAGCCTAAGGGGGACGCCATTTTCAAGGAGCTTATTATTTTTACTAAAGGCAATATTACCTCATGAAATGGGACGCCTATCTTTGGAGGGAAATGAATTCAATTCAAAATTGAAAAAAGGGCACACTTTCTAGAAGCTTCTAGAGATGCTCTTGGTGAGTTTATAAAAGGAGGCCTTCTCTCTTCAGTTGGTATCTCTTGTCTACCATATCGTTATGTTGTTGGGTTGTTTTCAGGCACATGCTTCGAGGAAAGCATACCTCCTAGCATTGGCTCATCTTCTTGCTTGAGAGATAGCAACTAGTTGAGATAGTAGTTGTAATGGAGTCCTTTGCATTTGTAGTTGGGTTTCTTGCATTTATAGTTCAGTTTCTAGCATGATAGTGAAGTTTTGGTATTGCTGGTTTTATGTAGCTGATTGTAAGTTTCATTCACAAGTCAAAACATAAAAAATAGTATCATTCTGAGTGTTTTACCATTGTGTTTTATTGTGTTGTACCCAAAACCAAACTTTTTGCTTCACTAAGGCATTTTGCTAAATATAGTCTTAACCTTGTTAAAGTGATGTTAGAAGGTCATTTTTGGGCTTTTTAAATATGGAGTTGGTGTTAGTGTCATGTCAGTCTATTACTGAGGAAATTTAAGAAAAGTAAAAATTTGAAGGAAAATCATCAAAATTTTCTCTCTGAAGAGGGGAGCACATTTTCAAATAGGCGCCTTATCTTTTAGGGGCTCAAATCCTATTTTTAGGGTTTGTCACCTTCTGCAGACATTTGTCCGGCATCACGTTAGCTTCGTAATGAGCCTTCAAGCTTGTCAAATGGACCTGTTTCGTGCAAGTTACAGAAGATACAGCGCAAAACGAGAGGAGAGAGAATTGGCTAACACTGGAGAAAAAGAGCAGCTTTTGAAAAAGGCGCCCATCTTTTTGAGGTGTCAGATGAAGGTTTTTTGACTAAATGCCACCCAGGATGTTTATCTCACATTTGTTCAGGCTTCGCGACGCATCCATTAGTGGGTGAATCTGAGTTGCAGAAGTGCTTGAACCGGAGGTCAAACGTAGGGTTAAATTTTAGTCAGAATATCAAGGAAATGAGTAAAAGAGCACTTTTTCATAAAGGAGCCTGAGTTTTTCAAGCCTTTAATGCCTTCTTTTTGATGATCTCAGATATTCAATTTGTCTGTGTTACGTTCAGCTTTCCGTTGCCTGTCTTCGTCAGGTCAGCAGATGTCTCAGCAGCTTGCAATCAGAGTTTTTATGATATTTTGGTCAGTTCCAAAAATGGCTATCTCTGGGAGTAAAAGAGCAACTTTTGAAAAAGGCGCCCTTGATTTTCACTCCTCAGATGATGTTTTTTGGAGAAATGTGCCTTTGCATCTATCATGCAGAATGAAGTCAGCTCCGCAGTGAACTTGTGATCCAGTCCTGAAAACTTGTTAATCAGAAGTTATGAAGGATTTATTTTTCCCTTCGTACGAGATAGAGATGTCAAAATTTGACTAAGTCTGAGGAAAAGCGCAGCTTTTGAAAAAGGCGCTTGGATTTTTGAGCCTTCAGATGTTGGTTTTATGATGTTCAGTCTTAAGGTATCTTTTGATCAGTTTTTGCCCAGCTTTGCGATGCACCTGTCAGCCAACCAATCGGTGGAGTCAGTCAGCCAGGGTCAGAGGATGAACAGAGATCTCGAAAGAGGTTTAAGTCTAAATTTTCATGAAAATTGGCTAAGTCTGGAATTCGCCTTAAGAGGTCAAAGTTGAGTTTTTGAAAGAAGTTGACTGGTGCGCCTTAACTTGAGTTCTGACTTCAGTTAGACTAAACGATTTCTGGGTTGTCATCTCCAGTTTATATATTGGCATGTTGAGTGATCTTTCAGTTCGCATGTCGAGTTAACTAGTTTGCATGTCCAGTTAACAACTTTGCATGTTAAGTTAACTTGTTTGCATGTTCACTTAACTGAAGATTATGCTTGAAAATCAACTTGAGTTTGCATGCATGGCGAATTTGGTTGAAATTGTGAAGCATGATTTTGTGAAGTATGGCGAATTTATCTTTGTCAACTGGAGTTTCCAAAAGGGACGCCATATTTAGAGTTTTTAAAAGATTTAAAGCATGAGGTTGAAGTTGGTGCTTCACTTTTTGAATGTCAACTGAAGTCTTAAAAGGGACGCTTTAATTCTTATTTATGAATTTAGTAAATTTTGAAGATGGCGAATTCAATAAGGATTGTCAATTGAAGTCAAATCGCATGATGCTTTAAATAAATTTGCAACTGAAGATTGAAAGGGAAACCCTAAAGCATGATGCTTTATTTAGTTTATTTTAGTTTCAGTTAACTAAATTGGGGTCCAATCACAAGCCAAGCACCATTTTTCAAGATTTCATGCTTTGTGCGAATTTCAAAGATGAAAGTCTATTTATTCAAGCATTGGTGTCCATTATTTCTTCATTTTAAGCTTCAAAGTTTATATTCTTCTTGAGCGAGCAGCAAGTTAAAGGTGCTACAGGTGTCAGAATTCAGCATTCTTCATAGCAACGGATTTAGATTGTTCGGAGGAAGAAGATCCAAGACTTTATTTTCACTTTGCATGCAGGTTTCATCAAGTTCCAAAACAGAGATTGGCGAATTTTACAGAGGCAGAACAAGCAAAACTTTCTATCTTCTGTCTTATTTCTTCTATTTCTCATTGTAATGTCCCCTTCTCAATTGTGATCATTGCAGTTGACTGTTGGCCTATTCCGGAGACCCGTAGGCTACGCGGATGGTGAAATTAGGGTTTCCTAGTTTTGAGGAGGTTGTTGCTTGAAGTTTGGAATTCTGATTTGTCTTTCTGGGTTTTCAAAGAGCTTCGCAGTGGTATGTTCAGTTTGGCATTCCGGCAACTTCGCAATTTACTATTTTTAGTAAATTCTATTTTTTAGCGATGGACGGGTTGGGTTGATTCAGTTGGTCTTCTTCTTGATTGATTCAGCTAACACTTCCGGTTCTTGGCCTTGAAGCATATTTCTTGGAGATAAGTATTTTCATTATAATATTATATTTTAATATTATACCCCTTATACGATTACAACTTTAAGTTGTTTTTAAAAAAGGGACTTTGAGGGTTGTCATGTCCCCATCCTAGTCAGCACAGCTGGTGACGAGGTTAGCCTATCATTCGATCCTCGTAGGCTGACAGGAGTGTTCAGAGGATCATTTTTGGCAGTTGCTTTCATTGATTGGTTAGCTCCGGAATTGCGGTGTGTCAGGTTGGGCCTTCGCAGAATCTTCCGAGGGAGCTTTTTGAGAGAACTTTCTATTTTTAGAAAGTTAGGTCAGACGGAAGCTGCTATTTCGGGAGGGCACTGGTGCAGTCATTCAGGATTCGACCCAGTTCAGTAGTTGATTGATTTGACGGAGAAACAAGGAGTAATTACTGAGTTATTAAATATTTAATAATTTGACTTTATTATAAAGTCACTTTATTGAAATATTAAAATATTTAATTATTTGGCTAAGTTATAAAGTATTTAATTATACTTTATATTATATTATTAAAATGTGACTTAATGAGTATTTAATGCTCATTAAAAGTGGACGCCAATAATTAAATCATTTCTCCTAAGTCCAAAAGTGAAAATTAAATCATTTATTTAAATGATTATTTTAATGGAGAATTAGGTCGAACTTTTCAAAGGAGAATATATTGTTCTTCCCAAGGCAAAATCGAACCATCATGTTATTATTCAATTTTGTCTACTGGCATCTGAGCTTTGGAGTTTGCAAACCCTAGGGTTTCTGGCAAACAGACGTTTCTGGAGAACGAGAACTCTTCAGAGATCAGGCATACTGAGGCTGTGAGATACCAGCTGAAGATTGCACTTGGTGATTTCATCCAGAAGTCACAGATTGAGCATAATCATTTAATCAGACAGAGATTCATCAGTGTTCAGCAGAGATATTTACCTTCCATCAGAGGCGACTTCATCCATTTCCATTCATCTGAGCTCTGGCACGAATTTCAAGAAACCGTACTTTTCATTAATTGCTGTACTTGGCCGTACCAGCAAGGCCGTACTTCTTTGTTGCTGAAGGAACGCCTTTCATCTTCAGTTTCTGGCAAGTGGGATATGGACGCAGTGATTACTGGAGACCTTTGCATTGGGATTTGAGCTCGAGATTCCTTCCATTATTTCTGGCCGTACTCTTTCCTATCTGCTGCAGCCGCCATTCAAAAAAAAACCAGGTTTCCTGTTAAATTTTCAAATCTTGCTTTCCTTGTTCAGATTTTCGCATTGTAATAGCTCAAATAAAGTAATATATAAGTGCGCCTATGCTTCATGAGCAAGATCTGAGTCCCTCTGTGCATTTTAGATTTATTTAGAATTTTCTTTCAATTTCTTTGAAAAAATCGCAATTTTATTATTTGCCTGAAAACTTCATAAAATACCAAAAAACCAAAAAAAACTTCAAAAACGACACAAAAACAGTTAGGGTTTCATTTAGAGAACCACCAGGGTTCTGACAGTGGTATCAGAGCACAGATCTCCTGCCATCCTGTGCTTTTTCAGTGCTTTTTCAGAATACAGTGCATTTCTGGGTTGCCTTTTATGAACCAAAATATTATTCAGTATACCAGAGGTGTGGGTACAGGCAAAGACGAAGATTGGACAGGTCCACCGATTCCAGAAGGTCAGACAATATCAGGAGTGCTTGGTTGTCACAGATCCAGTTCAGACGGCAGTGAAAACAGTGTAGCAACCCTAATGGCAGAACGTGAGCCTTCCTCAGAGACTCGCAGGGATCTAGGGAAGACACATGCAGAGGGTGATATCACGATGAGGAGTTCAGAAGGAGACACGATAATATGATGGATATGATGTCTCAGTTGATGGGTACTATTAGACAGTGCACACCCACACAGCCACATTTCATTCAGATTGGTCAGACGAGCGGGACTGCACTCGTGGATCAGCCATTAGCATCAGCACCTAGACAGCCGTCTCCGATCTATCAGGAGCGTAGGCCAGGACAGCCTACTTTCTTACCTAGGGAGACTCCACCTCAGACTCCAGGGGCAGAGCATCAGGTACAGCATCAGGAGTTTCAGCCACAGAATGGCATGTCAGTGGCAGACTTGACGAGATTTCATGGCGAGTACATGTCTTTAGCGCCTGAGATCCGACAGGCACTTACATTTCATGAGTTTATAGATGTCTATAAACCCAGAGGAGGAGGTAGATTTGATCGTAGACCCCCACAGCATCAGCAGCAGCAGCCACAGGTGAATAGAGACTTGCAGTATGCGGTGAGCAAGATTACGCTGCCATATTTTGATGGGTCAGAGAAGACATCAGCTAGGTCTTGGGTCCAGAAATTGGACAATTACTTGTCACTTAGGCCTATGCAGGAGGATGAGGCAATTAAATTTGCCACTTTACATCTGGACGGAGTAGCGCATGATTGGTGGCACCATGGCATGTATACGTTAGGCCATCATGCGGTCAATACCTATCAGGAGTTCACCAGCAGACTGATAGAGAGATTCGATAAGAAGGATCCAGAACTATATTTCAGAGAGTTGGCTCAGCTCAGACAGACAGGCAGTTTGGATGCATACATAGGTGAGTTTCAGAGAGTTGCAGTTATGGTGACTGGCATTTCAGAGCGGAGACTCATTATATTATTTGTTGAGGGTTTGACAGAACCCATGAGAGGTTGGGTTAAGGCTTTTGACCCTCCCACACTTCAGGAGGCCATGCGGAAGGCACGGAACATGGAACTTGCAGCACCCCGCAGTAAGTTCAATTCAGGGTCCACTCCATACACGAGACCCAACAGGCCTTTCGATAGAAACAATGACAGAAATAGACCCTTTGACAGGAGGAAGGAATCCATGAGTTCGAAGAGCGAGAATGCCTTGGATTGGCCGAACATTAAGTTGATTATGCTGAAAAAGTTGTGTTTTTGGTGCAAGGCACCCTATGATGAAAAACACATGCCCACTTCGTCCGAAAGTCAAAAATAACCAAATGGAGTGGTTTTACGAGGGCGAAGAACAATCTGATCTATCAGACCAGCAAGCTGATTCCGAGCATTCAGATGATGAGAGGTCCGAAAATGAAGTTTAACATGAAGGTGGAAGGAAGCTACAGGAAGCCCATTTGACCAGCCTTCAGAGGGATGGATCATTTCGACTTCATGGACTCTTAGCGGGACAGAAGGTGATTACTTTGTTGGATACGAGAGCTACACATAATTTTATTGATGCACGTTTAGTGGAGAGACGTGGTATCCAGACAGAGGCTTTCGAGGGTATCCGAGTCAAGGTAGCTGACGGATACACTCTCAGGTGTGACAGAAAGATTACTGATCTTCCGATGAGACTGAACAACTATGAATTCAAGACTGAATTCTATGTTGTTAATATGGGTGATACAGATGTGGTATTAGGGATGGCATGGTTACATGATTTGGGTGAGTTCACGCTCAACCTTCGGGATATGGAGATGAAATTCAAGGTTGACGGAAGACCACATGTCATCAAGGCAATACGGGACAGTAATCTTAGGATGGTTTCATTCAGGCGGATGGAGAGGCTCATTCGTCATGACATGGTTGACTGGGCGGCTGAGTGCATGTTGATGCCAGCCCAGCAGGAGCCGCAGAAGGGTGAGTACCACCCTGACATACAGATTTTGAGGACTAAACACTCCAAAGTGTTTAGTGATATTCCACCTGGTAGACCTCCAGACAGGGGTACGGAGCACATTATTGAGTTGGAGGAGGGCGCCAAGCCCGTGATGATCACTCCCTACCGACATCCGAAATGACTCAAGGATGAGATAGAGAAGACTATTAATGAGTTGTTGGCTATGGGTCATATCAGACCTAGCAAATCCCCTTTTGCTTCATCGGTTGTTTTGGTGAAGAAGAAGGATGGATCACTTCGGATGTGTATCGATTACAGACAGCTTAACAAAAGAAC
>VDFB02387678.1:0-12460 GCA_007258455.2 Sequoia sempervirens | reverse complement strand
GTTCCATGACCACTATGATGTTGTACTATGAAACCCTCCATTTACATTAAAAGAAAAAGGGTTTACTAAAAAACAACCTTTTAGGGCTTATCTAACCCAAAAAAAACTTGTAACACTTCATAAAAGACCTGCAAAAACTCAAAATACTGAGAGATATCTGCTGCCCTCAAGATTTCTATCATTTTCTCACTCAAACCGCCTAATTTCACCCAAAAATGCACCATTTGCCACCTAGGGCATCATGCCAAACCAACCAAAAGACATTCCCTACACACAAAAATCAATATTAACCCTATTTATACCTATCCCAACCTATCTACGCCATCCCATCAAGCCACAATGTGTACAATAGATGAGATCGCCTATTTTAGCATTTTTAAACCCTCAAAACACTAGTTTCAGCCGCCTCTAGTAATTGTGCCACCAAATGCACAAAAATCAATGAAATTTCTTCACTCCAAATCTAAAATGGATATATCTCAACTTCCCACCGAATTTACATCATTAGAAACCAAGAACTTGTCATACAAAACTATACAGAGCCTTGAAACTGAAAAATTTCTGGAAAAACATAGAAAATTGGCAAGAACAAGGAACTTTATTTAATTTCCCTTCAAAAAAGTATGAATCAACATTGCATTCGAGTTTATGAAATATTTTTAACACATTTCCCACCAGATCAAACCTCCTAAATTGACTCAACAACCTTTTAAACCAACATGACTGTTGGTGTTCCACCTTTTGCACTTTCAATATGACAATTGTTACAAAATATGCATTTTTGCAGTTTTGAATCCAAACAATTCAAATGCCATTAAATAGTCGTAATGGATCCTAAAACACCTAAATAACTTGATTCCTAACATAAGTTTTACAATTTGACTCTTCATGTGCTCTTTTACAACATTTGGCAATTGTGCATTACAACTTTGTATTATTTTGCAATTTTTGACATATTGACACAAAATGACCCAAGATGAGTCCAAACCACCACAAATACATTTAAATGGTCTAATAAAAAATTATTGAACACAAAATACTAACCACACCTAGATCTAACATACTGACCCCTCCTAGAGCAATTTTCATTTGCTTGGTGCTCCTGCACCACATAATATTCATAGTAAATAATTCAGCCACAGGATCAGACAAAAATGGCTAATCAAATAAGTCCCTTGTACAAAATGGAGATGAAGATTATAATTTCAATCACTACATAGCTTATTTGAGGTGGCTCCATACACCAATGTGGCCAATGGAAAACTATAAGATAAAACATTGAAGAAGTTAGACTATTAATATAATTCTCTAATTCACGATCAATAATGCTCCTTCTAATGGTGCTCTTCCTAGTGGTTATGTTATGGGGAATTCATTACAAGTTGATTCTAGTGTAAATGGTTCTCCTTGATGTGGTGCAACAACTAAGAAAACACTTAAGGTAGTTGGTGCAAGGTTTACATAATACCCAACTTCTAGTGATCAAACAAGCTAATTGCAATTAGGAGATTGATTTCAAGATTATTTTTTAAAAATTATTTGCACATTGGCTTTCCTATGGTGCCCTATTTTCTACCTTCATGGTATCTTTGACTAAATAAAACTACTTATTTCTATGGAGATGCTATGGATTCAACATTGCTTTATCTCATAGTTTACTTATCATTGATATGCATTCTTACCTGCATGAACATGGAAGCACACACATAAATTGCATTGTGACTAAAGATACTAATGTCACATAAGTTTTCATCTACTAAATAGCATATTTTTGTTTCATAATTGAGGAACAAAATAAATATGGAGTTTAATTTGATCTTGGTTTTGAGGTTGAAATAAGTACTAATTTAATCCAAGCACAAGGTCCTATTGGAGTACAAGGGCCACTGAGAGGGAATTAAGGCAAGGGAGGATGGTCTTCAGCATTTATAACACAATACAAAATCAATCAAACAATGATTAAATACAAAATCTCCTTCAATTCCCTTTTCTCTATATAACCCTATCCTTTGCTAATAGATCAAAAGACCTATGTTTTGTTACTTTTCTCACAATCCACTCAACATCTGCAGAATCTCATAACAGTCGATATGAACACACTTTTTGGCCATCTTAAACATACTCCGAGATCAACTAGGGAGCCTTTTGAACAAATCACTCAAAACCCAGCCACACTGCTTCAAACTCTTCACCAACCTATGACAACTACTCAGACCTTCTTGATAGCCAAAAAATAGGCACTTTCAACAATTTTTAAACCTCCAAACCTTCTTTTACCTGCTACTCCAAGGAACCCTTGTTTTCACCATTTAATAGTAGAGTTTATTCATATTCACCATTCCCAATCTCTTACAAACTTTCCACCACCTTAAAAACCTCTAAAAAGGTATTCCCTCACTCACAAAATCATCATCTAGCCTCCACTCAACTCATTTCTTTCAACTCTCATTCAAAACCATATTTTTTCATAGTCTAATTCAACACTTTCATCAGCATAGTTTGACCACCAAAATGTCTCCACTCAAAGAAAAAATGACCTCCAACCATACTAAACTAACATAGCATGCCCATTCTAAAAAGATACAGTGATAATAGTTTGTGGAATGGGCTTAAAACATTTTCAAGACTTCAAAACCCTTGACAGGGTATTCACGGCCTACTACTGGGTTTTTGTCAATAAAACTCTACAAAGTTAATGAACTACCTCCTATATAGTTTCAAATGAAAACTAGAATAGTGCTACAATGGTATTCTAGGTGAATTGAGCAAAATACAATTGTACGACCACGTACAAATTCTTGTAAGTTTATTTTTTGATGTCAAAATATAGAATTACAAATGAAATAGGGGTATATTTTATTAGATCTCATTCTCAAATATTTCAACAAAACTTTTCATTGTTGGAGGAGTCTTATTTACACATTTACAACTCAAAAACTCCTTCCAAACTGACTCATCAACTTACAAATTCCTCATGACTATTGGTATCCCTGAATTTGCATTTTTTTTAATTATAGCTTGACAACTTTTCCAATTTCACCATTTTTGCACTTTTTGCATCATAAACCCCCAAAACATCTTAAAGACCTCTAAACTGACCCAAGACCATATAAAATGCTCAAATCAGACCTTATTGCAAAAACCTTATACTCCAACACTAAAACCCTTCATAAACCCATAATAAGCCTTATTTACATAGTTTGCTCTCTTGAGCATTATTTACATCATTTCAACATTGTTTTTCAAAAATGATCTCTAAATACATTCAAGTGACCAATGTGGCCTTATTGACACAAAATGACCTTAAACATCCTAGACAACCTATATCAAACCAAACTCAAGAAAATTCAAATGCCAATTGGTTGGTGCTCTTGCACCAGGCATGGGCACATTGTGAAGTGTATATTAAATTTATCTTTAATAAGTTTTGGAATTTATTTATAGATCATACTCATATCAATAGGAAGAGTGGCAATGAGAGATGGTTCTCACTAGGAGTTTTAAGAATATTACAATAAGTTCTAATTGAATAAATAACAAAAAAAATATAAATCCCTTGCATAAGGAAATGTTAGAGTCAAACAATCTTATGTGATTGTGGATGTAAATTTTTATTTGTAGCATAGTATGTGTTCCATCTAAAAAATTTAATATGATTACATTTTATTGTAAAGCAAAATGAATGTACATATGTTTTAGATAAATAATGTGTTGTACAATTGTACATGCAAGCATGTATCGAACTTCTTAAAAAGTGATTATATGACCTCAAGTAGCGAAAATAGGAAAGTAACTTATTAGTTAGACATTGACAAAGCCAAATTGAGATAAAGGAGCAAGGAGAAACTACAACACTCCAAGACTAAGATATAGCGAATGAAGCATTCAAGTAGCCAAGGTGAGTAGGAAAATTCAATGACTCAAGGACCAAAGCTTTATTTGAAAGGATAAGCCACTCCACTCAAGGATAAGAGTAGGATAGTAGCCTTTATTGAAGAAAATGGACATCTAATGATTAGTGTGAACCTAAGTTGTGGCTAGGAAAGGAAACAAGTAAGAGGTGCTTATAAAAAGTGATAATGTGGGGTCATGATGTTAGAGTAATAAGTTATTATGCTTAATTAATTACATCACATTGATTAATTAATTAAGTCATTTATTCCTCTTTATTACTTAAGCTAAACTTAGGCACATTAATAATTAATTAATTATTAATTACTAAGTGCAATACCAAGTTTCATTTTAGGGTTTCCTTTAGGTTTCTTGACTTCCATGATTGGATCAATTTCAGGGCCACCTCGATTCTAATGCATTTTTACCAGAGAGGTTTTCATGAGAACATTCTTTTGGTTCTTCATATCTTTGCATGCGATGTGCATCCATCTTGTACGCGTAGGTGATCTTGGATTCTTAACATGGTATCGTAGCTCCGTGACCGGCAGCTCGCTGCATCCAAGATATGGCTCTTTAGAGTTTCAGGTAGAATGCTAGCCGACAATTTTTTTGATTTGGAATCGAGGGTAGCCCACTTTTCTTCGGCATTTTGGGAGACAAACGGACTCGGCCATCGAGTCCGCGAACGCCTCCAAAACCCCGGCTTTCATATAAAATTGTTCATTTTCCGGTGCAGAAGGTAATTTTATATTCAGCTATACGGGTTTCAGCAAAGACGCAGATCGTAAGCCTCGGCACCAAAAAGGTTTCTGACTGCAGCTCTGCAAGGCCGGAAGTGTGGCAGATCGACCGGGCCGGCGGCCACCGCAGCCAACGGGCGGGGTTACTCCAACGCCACTACTCCCCAACCACGACTCCGCTACCGCTGGCTCGGTTAGAACCGAGGACCGTAATATGCATTCAACCTGACGGGCTACCGAATATACTGTTTTGGCATATTCCTGGAGATTTAGGCATATACCCACATATCGGAAATTTTTCGCGGCAATATTTGTTCCTCGACGGGCCGACGCCGCTAAATTATGCCTCGCGGTTCTGCTGATGTCAGCATGATGCCGTGATATATGTCATTCGTACGGCCAGTCTTCGCCCTCCAGGTTTTTCCCGCGCCAGCAATTTTTTTTCTTTTGGCCATAACTTGGGCATACGGTATCGAAATCAGGCAAACGAGATATCGCCGGAAAGCTGGTTCCGAGCACTTTTCAGTAGTGCTACTTATTTTTCAGTATTTTACTATTTTTCTGCATTTATTGCTGTTTGAAGTCAGATGTACATTTTATGCTTCCGAGCTCATAACTTTTTGCCACGATCTCCGTTTTTCGCCTCGTTTGAAGCGTCAGAAAGGTATTGAGGACCTCTAGGTTGCTGTCCATGCACTTTTTCTATATCTGTCCCAGGTTTATCAATTAGTCCAGATTTGGCCCGATGGGTTGTTTGGCGATTACTTTGATGTTTTGGCAGTTGGGAGAGTGCATCTTGCATCTTTGCACGTCGTTTACAGTAATATATCATTCAATAATTTCTTGCTACTTCATAGATTCCAGGGTTGTTCCCGTTTGGAGTTTTCAAGTGTTCTGTGGCATCGGGTCTACTGTCACATTATTTTGATTCCGCTTACACGAGATATTCTGTTTGTCGTGATCATCAAGGTTCCAAGAAGCATTTGCCAGAGTTTTCCAAGCTTCTTTTTGCAGCACAAGTCTCATTGTAGGGGTTTTGTCCCACTAATCGGTTTTTCCTTCTCTACTCCTATTGCATTTGTAAATGGTACCGACCGCCCTCGCTGCTGTGACCATCTTGCTTGCATCCTATTCTGTTTTCTTCCCAAGTTCAACGGTAGGTGTTAGAGTACAGCATGCTTAATTAATTACACTACTGGATTAATCAATTGGTCACCATTCTATTACCTCGTTAAACTTAGGCAATACACACCACTTTTACCATAATTATTGGGCGTGCACACTAGGCTTCATTTCTCTTAGGTTTCCCTTTTAGGGTTTCTTGATCTCCTTCATAAGGATTGATCACTTTGTAATAATTGATTCTCTTAATGCATTTTTACTGAGAGGTTTTACAGAGAACATCTTTTTCAGTTCTTCACATCTTTTGCATGTGATAGGTATCCATCTTGCATGCAGGTGATCTTGGATTCTAACACATGAGTGATGGGAATTCATTCAAAAGATTTTTTAGGGAGAATTTACCATGCTACAAAGGTAATGAAGTGTATGTCCAAGAATTTAACCACAAATTGTGGTGTGTTGGAGTGGTATTCATTATGTGGATGTCCTAGAAGAATTAATAGCAACATGAAGATTCCCTTAAATTCAATAGAAGAGTTTTTGGAAACTAGATGGCAAGTTTCAAACATGTAGCAAGTTGACGCAAGCATATTATTGGAAATGAATAATATAAAATGGCACAATATTGTTGTTTAGTCTTTAAGAGTTAAAACTAATTAATTATATTCAGCTTTAGCTAACTCAATATGGCAACACAGTTTGTGTTAAGAACAAAAACTCTAAGATAGATTGAAAAAAATCCAACATGGAGTCATAGGCAACTACTTAATAAATACATAGTATATTGAGTGTATAGAATGTACAATTGTAGTTGATTCCTTTGCACTCTTTCTTACTAGCAATTGTGATCATATCAAAGGTTGTACTTAACAAGTTCCCTAGAAATATCCTTCACTCAAACACATGAAACCCCATTTGATTTCCATAGCATTTAGCACTTACTCCATTGTCTATTCAAAAGTGAACTAGGAATTGGAGGGCAGCAAAAAAGTATATTTAGTGCATAGAAAATATAAAGTCATTCAAAATAGAAAGTCATTCATTCTCAAGAAAACCTTGAGAGAAAAAAATCTAACTTGCAAACCATTCAACTGTGGATTCAAATACAAGAATTTACAAGCAAATTACGCTTACAAGTGAATGATGAAAACACAATGTTGGATTCTCAAACCCTGAACTATCTTGTCATTAAATATGAAAAGAAATGCACTGCACTAGCTCAAAATTGGAACTAATGAATCACTCACACCCCAACCTTTCTTTTATAGATGAAGAAGGCTAGGAACTAAAACTGTGGCCTACCTTCCATGAGTCAAATTGCATAAAATATGCACTTTACTTGAAAATAGAACTATAGCTAAAGATAGAACCTAGTTAAATCTGAAACAACTAACTGCTAAATATAAAATAGCAAAAAACAAATTAAAAAAATCAAAACTTATAATTCCATATCTAGAACAACATGCAATCCTCTAGTGGCCTATCCTACATAACTGAAAAATATAAAAAAGAATCATTTATATACCACCATAGTGAAAATTGCATTTGGTTTGTTAAACATGGCCCTTAATACAACTATTAGATTTGTTAAGAACCTTTGAGTATGTACTGATTTTAACATTGCATCTAAATTCATCTCGAAGATTTTTACAAGAGAAATTGTTCTGAGAGATGTGAACCATTTCCATCATTTTAAATAGGGATAATGTTCTTATGGAGAATATTGGTGATTCTAAATGAAACAATTTGAAAAATAGGCCTACACTATAATAATGTGCACTACATCAGATATCCAATAATAATGAAGGGACATCCATCAAAGAATAGCACTAGGGATTTCTAGAATATTTTTTAGTTCTTCTATGAACTAGATTCGTCATGGACCATGATCTTCATGGTCATCATGTTGACTTCCATATAATAAGAGTGAAAAGGGTGCTAGTGCAAACATTCTACAAGCTATTGCTAGATCTGGAGTCTTAGTTGGATATGATTAGTTGTAGTTAATTCCTTTCAGAAGATATTGCTAATAGTTACTTCCTTTCAAAAGATACTACTAATATCATATGCTATTTCCCACTCAAGCACCCAAATTTTCCTTCAAGGATTACATTAAGAATCTGTTCAACTTCAAGGAAAAAATTATGAGAGGGTTGTTTTAAAAATGGAAGACTATTAAGCTTTTGATGGTCCTTTATGTGCTTAGACATTATTACATATTTCTCAGCTAGGGAAAAGTGCCAGTGGATGATATGTACTAATGTAGATAAGTTTCTATTCTCTCGTCCTTGGTTAAATAAGCTAGGTGTAACTAAGGACACGGTCCTAAGAAAGTGGGGACAATGATAAATACTTCACAGAAATATGAGCATAGATAAGAGCTAAAGAAACCTTGAATAGTGACAAAGAAATGTGGATAAAAGGTATTTGAGAGGCTTGAGAAACCTCATAATAGGCTGATAGAGTATAAGAGAAGAGTGATTCTAGTGGTCTACTACAACAAAAGGGAAGTACAATGGTTGAATGGGATAATAGTTATGAAACAATATCTTTTACATAAATCTAGGATAATTAAGTAAATGCAAGCACTTGCAAGAGAATTTTTTCTAAGAGATGTGAACCATTTCCATCATTTTAAACAGGGTCAATGTTCTTGTGGAGAATATTGGTAGTGCTAAATGAAACAATTTGAAAAATAGGCTTGCACTATAATAATGTGCACTATATTAGATATCTAGTAATAATGAAGGGACATCCATTAAAGCATAACAATAGGGAATTTTTGGCATATGTTGTAGTTACAAGTGCCTTGCTAGACATAGATGAAAATGTGGAAGCATAGACAAGGAAGCGAACTATTTCCAAAAATGATGTTTGCAGTGAAGTCTATTCTTAAATACAACTTATTTTGATGAAACTTTTGAATGGAAGTTCCTCTTCAAAGTAGTGCCTATGTGTCAATGAAATAGTAACTACTTGTGGATGCAATGGGTAGAGTGTAATGGGAAGTATGTGGCTTGGGCTCCTCCAGATCATGAGCTTCTCCAATAGAAGACTCGACTTCAAGCACACCACCACTGGTCACTTTTTTTCCTATCAATCCCATGTAGCCTACTATTGATCGATGCCATCGTGGAGGGAAAAGGAAAACTCACACAACCTACTATTGATTGATGCCATCCTAGAGGGAAAATGAAAACTCATGTTGAATGAGGAGGGAAAATGAATGTAGGGAAATTTTTGGTTTTCTTATTTTCTTTTTAGTAGTCTTCTTGTCTCTATTAATTGATATTATGTTATATTTTTTTTCTTTGATTCTTTGATGTATTATTGATAATACATTTTATTTTAGGCTTGTACATTTAATACAAGATTATTATCAAATATATATAATATTTCATATGCATTTTTTGTGTGTATTTCATTTTTTCTATTTTCTTATTTATTACTTTGAATTTTTTAGTTTCTCTTCATTAACCATTTAGGTTGTTTTTTGGATTAATAAAATTGATCTTTTTTTCAATTTTTGGTTTTTTCTTATTTTCTTTTTAGTAGTCTTCTTGATTTTTTTGCTTTGATTCTTTAATGTTTAATTTCTTTTATTTGACATTATTTGAGCAATATTTTGTGCTTTTCCTCATTTTATTTCCTTCTTTTTCTTTTAAATTGATTGAATTTTATCAAGTTTATTGCTTGTTGTCTCTTGTGTGCTTTTTATGAATTTCTCTCTTGTCAAGTTATTGCCCTCTTGTGCCTTGTTTTTTGTGCAACTCCTTCTCACTCCCCCTCTCATACCTTTTTATGCTTGTCATGGTCTACATCTTTTCATTCTATCCTTGTGCCCTAATTTTCATCCTGATGATGGATCACGAAGTGTGATCCAAAACGTTGATGCAAAAAATTAACACAATCGACTCCATAAATCTTTTACAATTATTAATAAAAAAATTATTTTAGAAAAAGTATATTTTTTATTGTCTTAATTTAAGACAATTAGAAAATTAATTTAAGACATTTGAATTTGTATTTTTAATTTTTAATATATATATATATATATAAATAATAAACTATATATATATATATATAATGTTAATTATTTCTTTGATGTTTTAATTATTCTTTTGCTTTGGTTCTTTGATTACATTGTTCTCTTTTTGTTTTTCTTTATCTCCTTTATTTAGTTTCTTATTTCTTATTTTATTTTATTATCAAGGGGTAAGTTGCTTTAATTCATTTTATTATCTTTTATCTTCATTGGTCAAATCTTAGCCTACTGTCTTCTAGCCCTCTCTTCTCCTCACCTATTTATCCTTCCAAGTCTGCTATCTCACTTTATTTTTCTTCTCTCTTGTTGCATGCAAATCATCCTGATGATGGATCATGGAGTGTGATCCAAAACGTTGATTTAAAAAACTCACACAGTTTAAATCCAGAAACTTGAACACTTAATTATCATAGACTGTGGAAACTTGATGTTGTTAATTAAAAATATAACTTAAATATAAAATATATATTTAAGACAAAACTAATATTTTGTCTTAAATTAATGTCTTAAAACCTCCTTTTATGTAGTAGTGTCTCTTGGTTGCTATGCATCATGCCCTCATGACAGGCCTTCAAATCATAGTTAAAAACATTAATGACTCATTAGGTATAGGTCCCATGAGGGGGGCTTAAGCTCTATGGATTATGATCGAATTCGAAAGAAAAAAGAATAGAGGAGTAATAGTCATTTATTTAGTCATTTTTATTTGTTTGATATTAGTCATTTATTTAGTCATTTTTATTTGTCTGATATTAGTCATTTATTTAGTCATTTAGTTGTGATTTTACCCGATGACCAAATTAGTCACTTATAAATGACCAAATTAGTCATTTATTTTCAATATTCTACTAGTGTTAG
Source organism: Sequoia sempervirens (assembly GCA_007258455.2). Lineage (NCBI taxonomy): Eukaryota > Viridiplantae > Streptophyta > Pinopsida > Cupressales > Cupressaceae > Sequoia > Sequoia sempervirens. The sequence continues at coordinate 1,801 of VDFB02387678.1, read as the reverse complement.
TCATGTAACTAAAATTTTTAGTCACGTAGTCATTTATTTTCCAAATTCTACTAGTGTACGTTGGGGCATCCTTTTGTTCTTGTGGTTATCCCAATGCCTGGCCTGACCAAAGTCATCATGACTTTGGAGTGTTGGGATAGCTTTCTTTTTTGCTGTGTTTGTTTTATGCATTAGACACTAATCTTCTTTGGTTACACATACCTTGGCGTTTGGTGTCTTATGCTATAGCAAAAATTAGTGCTCCGAAAATGGCAAATAACATTAGGATTGCATTTCATTTTCCATTCTGTTGCCTTGCATTTATTCCTAACCTATGACCTATGATTTTGGTTGTGCAAACATTCATCTTTCGTCTCTCTTCTTCTCAGGATACCTACGATTCTTGACAAGCGTCCTTTCACACCCTTCCTACCTTCATTTTATAAGCTAAAACAAGCATGATCCACAAATAAAGTCAGCCTACCATTCACTTCCATCATTATGCAAGCCCTTATTTACACTCATGTCCATGTTGCATTTCATTTAGCTATTAGTGTTTGTAAGGAATTTAATAGCATCCCATCCCACATTCTAGGTTCATGGCATTACATTTCATCCCATGTGCATTGGCATATCATATTCATTTTAAGTTGTTTAGATTAATCTTCATTGGTTATTCTAAGCATCTTATGATTATTTTCTTATCAATTCATTGCATACTTTACATTTTTTCCCATGTGCATTAGTATCTCATATTTATTTTAAATTGTTTCGATTAATCTTAATTGGTTATTCTAAGTATCTCAAGTTTATTTTATCATCAATTCATTTCATTAATATATAACATACATCACCACCTGCATCACAACTCATTAGGCCCATACCCATAGCCTATAATATCAAAAATCACTCATCACATCCTGCATCACAAATGGTAGGCATCATACATATCATCCATGTCATCCACATAGGCATAAAACATAAATCATCATCAACATCATTCAAAATAAAATCATTCATATACACATACATGTAAATCATCATCAACATATACATACATAGTCATTCATGATAAAATCACATACATACACATGTGCATCATCCATCACATGAACAAATAATGTAAATAAGGGCTATGGAACATCATATAAATGTCCAAATATAATGTCCATCACATGATCCATAAGAAAGTCCACCATCTCATCAAAATATAGGTCCAACATATACATCGGTAATCATCGAATAAAATACAAGTATAAGGCTCTAAATCAAATGTGATCTCTGCCGCTTTATATTGTACATCCATATTGTACCTATCAAAAATATGTATTCTGTCATCTATCCTTTGTCATCTCTACCCTGAGCTGCCTACATCTGACCTCTGTGGTGAATCAGACACTAGCCCCCTGCGTGGGGCCATCTCTTGATAGCTGCTATATCCCCGTGTATGCATCCCTAGTGATCGTGATGGCACTGGAATCTGTGTCACTGCTCTGACGTAGGGAGGTACACGCCATGCTTGATCTAGAACCTCGATGAAATAGGCTACCGTATAATAGCTCGCCTCCCACATGTACTCATCCCTCTCTAGTACCTGTATCCTGGCCGCATCTCGCTCCATCCTGTACCTGTCTCGTGACTCAATCATCTATCTCCTCTCCTGCTCCCAAGCATCTTATGCTAGCATCACCTGGTCAATCTGTGCCTGCATCCATGTCACCAAGCTTGTGTCCACCGTTGTATTTCTCTCACCATGCGGAGCCTATACTTGTGCCTTTTTTGCATCCCTCTCTCACTGCAATGTCCTACTATTGTGTCCCTC